>JAIUZE010071867.1:0-41813 GCA_022085475.1 Heliosperma pusillum | reverse complement strand
GTAGACTAATTTCCTTCCTCCTCCTGGTATAAACGCGAAACTATATGAAACCCGGGTCCTCGCTAAATTGGCAGAATCCCGAATCACATTTTCCCCTTCCCGGTTCGACCCTGCTATAAACGTTTCGCATCCAAGACTCGTCTTACAATATATATGCGAGTACCCCAAATTTTCGGTTAGTATTCAATTCACAAAGAGGGGCGGAAAAGAGCTCAAGCCACATAACAAGCGGTACGCTACATGCAAATAACACCACCTCGCAAGTACACAACTTTTGACGGCCGGGTCGATCAACGCATAGCGTTCAACTTCCAACAACGTCGTCGTATGCCCACTACACATGCAATTAAGCAGTAGGATACCTCTCCGTTCCGACATTCCAGCCTTACGAACGGGAAGGTAGCCAAGGGAATGAGAGTACAAAGCACAAGACCAAACCGTGCTCAAACCGTATCATTTGTAAAAACCGACTCAAAGTGGAATAAGCAAAAACCGTCACAAACATTTGATACAAGCGAAATGGAATATCATATATCCAAAAACATAATATTATAAGACTCTAACGTAAAATTATACGATAAACGGATCATGCGAACTATTATAAATTACGAGTTTTAGGAATTATAGGAAAACAATACAGCCGTGTTCCAGGCCGGTCATTGGACCGGTGGCCGGTGGCCGGCTCAGAACACAGGCAAAAACCAAAAATTATAGAAAACAGAGAAAAGTGGTCCAGGCCGGTCGGTGGACCGGCGGCCGGTCGACCGGCTCAGAACTCCCCTATACAAAAATTCCCAAAATTTCAAGATTGTTACTGATGTGTTCCCAGCCGGTTGGCAGACCGGCGGCCGGTCGACCGGCAGGGAACACCAGTTCACCCGAGAGCCTCTTTCACTTAACCAATTCATTTCAATTCTCATATATACTTCAAATAATCATCAACAATCAATATACATCATCAACATTCATCATATAACAACATTCATTAATCATAACATGATTCCTAAGCTTCTAATCGTATTCTAAATACGATTTCTAGCATATAAAGCATGTAAAACACGTAAATGATACCGAGTAACCTTCACCGTTACCTTTAAGCGTCTCTACTAATCGTCAAGCTCCTCTTCAATAAGGTAATAGTCTTTGTCGGGATCTTGGAGGTCACCACCTACAAATAGATCATAAAAGATGAATAAAATTCATCTTGAGAAAGACGGAAAGATTGAAAAGCGAGAAAGACGATGATTTTAATAGCAATACGGATAGAGGAAGGTAAGGGGAGAAGAATGAGACAAACTTACACGAATTCTATCAAAGAACGAAGGAGTTATGATGATTCAAAGTTTGAAATCAAAGAGGGAGGCAAGGTTTTGATTGCTTAAGGAAGAAGAAATGTATTTGTGATTGTGTAGAATGAATATTAGGTTAAGGGAGGGAGTATGAGTATGTATGAGGAAAAGTCAACAAAAACTCAAACTCGCCTTAAGACGGGATTCTCATGGAATCTCGCAGATATTCCAAATACGAACTCGGAAATTCTAAATTCGACTCGAAACATAAAATTCTAAATTAAAACTTAAATTTGCTGAAAAGATTTCGTAAAATATTTCTACAAGAAAAATAGGGTACATTTCCGGGTGTTACACACGACATCTCTCATATAGTTCTCATCAAGGGTATACCCATGAGAGATAATATGGTTAGAATAGCTATAAAACCGATCGAGGTATTCATGGAAAGGCTCATTCTCGCATTGTGGAGGTTGGAAATAGATAGTCATTGAGAGAAAATAAAGCAAACCCTTTGAAAGAAAATATTCTTATTACCTGAAAAGAGTCACTATACTACAAGAAAAAGGTGAGAAAAATCTCAAGGAATAAGTGTTCCTCGAGACAAAAGAAAAAAAGAAAAAGACAAGGTAAAACTCTACTAATCACAAATAAACAAAATCGTGCTCCCCGGCAACGGCGCCAAAATTTGACAGGGTTGTCGCGTACCCTAATCAAAGATAAATAACCCAGACTAGGCAAACAACAAATTAATGTAATTAGGGAAGTAAGGGGTTGATCTCGGGGAGACGGGAGATACTTGTGAATAGATATGATTAGAACTCTACCTTGGACGATTGGCAAATGTTGTCACTAGTTACTAGATGCTATAATAAAAATGATAACAATACAATAAAGAAAATGATCTAGGGAAGTAGGTTCACAAATGTAGATTAACATATTGATGAAATTGGATTTAGCATATGCAAATAATTCATTGCGAGTTCGTAAGAATGATGTGTTCATTACAATCATAGATCAGATGGTCTAGCAGGCTTTTTAGGCGATTTACTAGGTCTTAATCCACCATGTCATGCTTTGTCTATTCAAATCTCGTATGTCTACCTTGGAAAATAATTCCATTTTAGTTGATGATTTCCGGCCAGAAGTCGTTAACTATCGTTACATTCCAAACATGCATAGACACAACGTTTTAAAAGCACAATTTCTTTTATCCAATTAACATCTTTTAATCAATCTAACATGGCTATCCTACACCCTAGAAAGGTGACTACTTATGCATGATTAACAATGAAAAGGAAACTAAGATTATAAAAATAAGAATGATAAACATGATAAAGGAAATACTAAAAGAAAATGAAACTATAATGTAAAGACGAGAATAAAGATTACCGAAAAGGAGGAGCAAAGATTGAAATGGAATAAGAACTTGAATAGGAAATGCAAACCCGGAAATTAGAATTCTACTTACAAGTAGAACAACTACAATTGAAGAAAGCTTAGAACTAGACTAAACTAAACTAGAGAAAACTAAAACTAAACTAAACTAAGAAAGAAGAAAAACTAATCTAAAGAAAGAAGAGAAGAGATGTTGTGTGAAGAGATTGTAGAAAGGTGTGTGTTAGATGATATGAGAAGAGGGGCTAGAGCATCTATATATAGCATTAGGGTTTCGTGGAGAAGAGGTTGGGCATTAAACACATAGGACAAAAGTAGGAAGTTGTAGCCGTCATGCTCGGATCAGCACACTTACCCGATCGGGTACACACTTACCCGATCGGGTATGTGGTCTTCTGGAAGCTCTTGACTAACGTTTCATCGTCCTTTGCTTTGACTTGACTTCCAACATCCCCCTTGACCTCTTGAGTCGGGTTTGTTGATAGGGTTTGATGTAAAGCGATGATTTCTTTCGCCTAACTGATTGATCTTCCGACAACTACGAAATTGTCTTTGCTTCTTCTCTCTTTCGAATTAGTGAACCTTCTTGAAATGCCTTTCACTTGGTCAAGCTTGCTTCTTCAAATCGTCGGGTTCTAGGCCAATGCTCGGGAATATAGAAAAAGGGCGTAGAAACGTCACTTTCCCTACAAAACAGGTTAGAACACAGGAATTCGCCTAGAAGACGATATTAGCTCATAAAGTGGCTTAACAAAGCACAAATGACATACAAAACCGAGCTAAATTGGGGGTTAAAACCATACAAATATTCACTTACCAGTATGATAGATTGATCATTGTTAGCTACCCTTGTCCTAGTTATGATTGTTATATTTGCTTGAGGACAAGCAAGGGTTTAGCTTGGGGGAGTTTGATAAGTGATATTTTGTTCTGATTTATCTCCCGTTTTAGCTAGATTTCTATACGATTTATGCACTTTGTTAAGTGATTAACGAGCTAATATTGCTATTCTAGTTGTTTTGCGTGTTTTGACTCGTTTTATAAGAAATGAAGCGGTTTTGCTATATTTTCCTACTTTATGGAGCAAAGACACTAGGATACGAGTTTTCAAGGAATTGATGATAGCCAGTTCACGATTTGATTACGATTCCGCTACATCCTTTCTCGAATGAACTCAATTTTGATTTTGGCTTTGAACTTTAAAAGGAAATATCAACCCAAGTTAAGAGAAGATCAGCCCAAGCCCAATTCCGCATTGCATTGACCAAGACCAAGGCATAGGATTCCGTGCCTAAGATGAAAAGACGGAGAATCCATCTTACACAAAAACCCGATCGGATTACCAAATACCTGATCGGGTATTTCTGCAAGTGGACGTTACTTGGCTCTTCTTCAACCGAGCTTAAATGTGTGCATTAATGCTTTGACTAGGGTATGAATTTGGACGAGGGATCAGCAGCCATGCAGCCTTATAAAAGCCAATGATCATCACAACAATAAGAACACAACTTGATAAACATTATCATATTATCTTTAGCATACTTTTATCATCCACTTTACATACTTTTACATATAATTTAGAGCATAATAATTTAGTAGTTTATTTCTTCCTTACAAGTTTTAGATTATAGTTTTCTTAGTATTTCTCTAGTGTTTTCATAGCTTTTTTTATTGGGTTGGACAATTGTTCTTTACTTTATTTCTTACATAATCGTATTCCAATTACGGTAATTCTCTATCCTTGATTTACTTATGCAATTTTAATCATCATGAACTATAATCTCACTAGTATCATTCTCATATTATTATTGTGGTTAAGAAATCAATGTAAAAGCAATCTAGTTGAAACTAAAATATCGACTATTATGCCATCTTATAATTTACCTAATCATATAATCCTAAAAATTGTCATTAGAATCATTATTAATATAATCACTATAATCACTTTAGTATTTATATTTCATAGTCTAATTTCATACATCTTTTTCTTATTAATTTACTTAATCATATAAATTAGATTAATTCTCATATTGTAAAATTATCATTGTGTAAATAAAATAAATAGAGTTGTAATATTTGAAATGATTTACAAGTTAAATGAATTAAAAGAAGAGTAGTTACCAGTTCAACCATCTAGTTGTTTCTTCCTTTGGTCGTGTCAAATTCTATAACTATGTTTAATGGCCTTAAACAATTGTTTGTATTAGTCAATTTCTATCTTTATAACGAGAGTTGGGATTGGAATTAGGACTACCAATAGGGGTTTAGTGACCTAACCATGCTGAAAGGACGTTAGGACCCACTAAAAGGTCGGTACGAATCTGAAAGGAATATACCGCTACAAGGCCTAGACAATCATAGTAATTCTAATGTTGGTATCAATGAAACTTTTAATTAGTTTTGCATGTATTTCTCTTTCACTATATCAATTTGATTAGATAGTTTATCTTACCGTATTAGATAGTTTATTTTGTTATTATCTAGCTAGTTTACTTTATCGTTTTTCTATTCTCGTTCTTAGATAGTTTACTTTATTATTATTGTCTAGTTTACTAGTTTAGTTAGTTAGGCTTTCAATATTGTCATTTAAATATCGTCTTTAGTTAGAATTTAGTTGTTGTTATTCGGATCAGAGGGTTTCTCCGATCGGGTATGTGACAACCCGATCGGGTAAGTCTTCTGTTCTGAGTTTTTTCATTTGCAATTTACATATTTGTCATTTACATATCGTCATTTATATACTTGTCATTTTATTTTATATTAATAGTTTAGATAACCACCTCAAATGACTCAAACTTAAATGAAAATCAATCCATAGCAATTCATAGTTAACACGTACTCCCTGAGGACCGACACCCTACTTCCCTAATTACATTCCTTATGTTGTTAGCCTAAGTGCGGGTAATTATTTTTGTATCGGGACCACGACATAACCGATCAATAGCTATGGTTTGAGAGAGCGAGGGTAGAGGTGAAGGGTCTAGTAGACTCGAGTTGGAAACCAAACTCAAATTGGATGAGCTCTCAAAGAAGTTTGATAATTTGGGGCTAGACAAAGGCAAGGGACAAATCCACCAACTCTCAAGAGAAAGACCAAGTCAAGATAGGGTGTACTATGTAAAGCAACCAAGGTCTCCACCAAGATCTTACTCCCAACAACCGATATGCGACACTTGTGGTGGTGTTGGCCACACATATGAAGTATGTCCTTTATTCCCTCCGGAGGATCAATTCCAACAAGAGTGCTATGCAATGCAAGGGAACCAACCTAGGTACTCCTATCAACGACAAGAGACTTTCTACCGAGCCTTCCCAAATCAAGACCTGAAACTCTCATATGAAGGGGCAACCCTTGGATCCTAAGTATCAAGCCCCACAAATACCAACCACCTCCCAAACCCGACCATTCAAGTGTTAGGTTCATATACCTACTCATAATACATTTCTTATGAAATACTAATTAACTCTTTAATTAGTTTCCAAGATCTAGTTACATGCTAATTATATAAACCGAAATGGAGAAAGAAAATGTTCCTCACACTGATTATATTTCGGGTATTGGGCACAAGTACAAGACACCTTCTCGTACTTGTTCTTGAGCTTAAGAATGTATGGATGAACTTCCTAGTTCCAAGTATAGGAACTCTCCTTGGTGATGCACCTAGACTATCCTTAATCTCTTGAATATTGCTTTACTAGAACAACAAACAAGATCCCCTTAATAACAAGTATAAAACTCAAAATTTCTACCATAGAAATGTCGAGTTCAGTCCACAAAATACAAGTTCTATGAAACTTCTAAAGTTTCTAAGTATTTAGTGATTTTTAGTGAGATGTTGTATGAATATTATGAGATATGATTAAGTAAGTTCATAAGAGGAAAACATCCTCTTATTTGAATAAAAGCAACCGGCCAAGCATGTGAGCAAAGAGCATGCTCATTACTTTTTGTCTTACCAAAACAATAGGGTGGCTATAGGTGTTTAGGCTACTAATGATTATGCCTAATCTTGATTAGAACAACATTAAAGCCTACACACTACCCTACACACAAGCACAACCGGTTTTAACACTTAAAATTGACTCCATATTATATTTGTGATTTTGTCATTTGTCACACATGTGACATGTTATTTTATAATAAAAATATGTATTTAACTAGTTTAAATAAAATTTCATGTCAAATAAATTAAACTTAATCTTTTAAGTAATAATTTATATTCACATATATATAAAATGGGTCATCTCATATTTGGTTGATATGATCTATAACTAATTGTAATTATGATCAACCAATCATGCTTATCTCAAATGTTTCATAAACATTAAGCATTCTAATATAACAATTATATTATTTAATCTTATTTAATCATATTACAATAAGATATATTTCTCACTCGTAAACTCCTTCTATTTAAGGGATTAATTAATCTGTATCGTTATACAATTAATTAATATTATTGATTAGGGAATCGTCCTTTCGGTGTGACCTGAAGGGATCAACTGATCACCACCGTCATACGACAGTAATGTCAAACTCTAGTAAGCCAATCATTACCGATTAATGTAGATCAGTTGACTATAATGGTAATCATCCCTTTGTATTCTCGTTAATGAGATTTAATTAAGTGAAAGGTCACGGCCATTGGAGAGAGCAGGGACTTAACCACTCTCACCTATGAAACCTTAATGGGATCTCTTATGGCACACGAAATAGCCCTTGATAATGATGCCGAAGAGAAACCCAAAGCTAAGGGTCTGGCCTTGAATGCCTTCTCAAGTGATAATGATATTGATCTTGAGGAGGAAGTTGTCAAGTTGTCAAGAAAAATTGCTAATATGATTAAAAGAGAAAACCAAGAAAATTTCAATAGTAAAAATCCCAAAAAGTATGGTTCATCTTCTCGTTCTATGTCTAGATTTGGGTGCTTCAGGTATGGTGATCGTGATCACCGAATTAAGGATTGTCCGAAATGGGAAGAGGAGAAATACATGGATAAACGTGAAAATAAAAAGCAAGAGTACAAACGTGCAATGGTTGCTGCAGTTTGGGGTGAATCCGATTCTGATGATGAACCCATGAAAGATGAACTAAAAGAACAACTTTGTCTCAGATCTACCATCAAACCACAGCCACGACGCAAGGCTTATGATGATTCTCTTAGGTGTCTCATGGCTCACTCAAATGCTTCCGATAGTGAATCTGAAGACGAGGTAAGTCTCTCTAATCTCAAAGTTCAAATTAGATCTTTATCTAAGGACAAAATTATGAGATTACTTGATGAGACTTTGGACACTAGCTATGAACAAAATAAGCGTCTTGATGCAATGCAATTTGAAATAGAAAGCATAGCGGAGGAGAACATTCATTTAAAGCGTGATCTGAAGAATATGACAAAACGAACAGACGACCAGACTGTTTATTCTGAACTTACTACTGAAAAAGAGTCACTTGTTAGCAAGATTCAAGATTTAACTAAGGAACTGAACGAGAAAAATAGTATTCATGCTAAAATTTCAACCTCTTATTCTGATATCCATGCTAGCTTTGATAGATTAAATGTTGACTATGGTATTCTTCTTGACAAGAACATAAAATTACTTAGGAATATTGAATATCTTGAAACTAACCTATGTAATGATCGAAATGTTTCTGCTAAATGGGAAGGAAGCAATATTGTCCTTGACTTCCTGGTTAGTCAATCTAGTAATTCAAATAATCTTGGATTAGGATATGAGTCTTGTTCAAACCCTAAGAAAAACGGTTCTCAATATCGTACTGTTTGGGTTCCTGAACAGAAATTAAACACTCCTCATGACTGATTAAATCAGGAAAAATTTGGTACTACTTGTTTCGAAAAACGTGAACCCTATGAACGAGACTTGTAAGCGTAAATATGTGGGCCTACCTGAATACAACGTATGCAAATTTTGTGGGAAAACGGGACACGTATTTAATGCTTGTAAGAAACGGTTAAGTTACTTGGAACAAAATTGTAAGATTGTCAAGAAAATGTGGATTCGAAAGGATTTATTAGCACAAGTCACTAACCAAAAGGGACCCAAGTTAATTTGGGTACCCAAGTCCAAAGTATAATCTGTTTTGCAGGCTAAAGTGAGAGGGAGCAACATGCATTGATCAAAACAAATTTCGTTCCTCAAGGTGCATATGGACGATATCTTTGACCTCTCACATAGAGCCTACAAAGTGGAGGTGTGATACATAAATTGGTAAGGTGTTTCAAGTTTATTCACACTTCAAGAAAGAATGGTAAGAATTCTCAACTTCTAATCCTAATGTTAAACAAATATCATGGAAAAATAAAAAGGTAGTTGGTATGTATATTCTTAAGCTTTTGGCTTACTACCTACTATGTTATATTCTTCATCTTGGTTATAAATATTTATCTAACATCATTAAGCTTGTGTCCAGATGAAGAAAACGAACAAGAGATAGCCCACGAGAACTTGATGAGCAAAACCAGAAGCGTGTTAAACAGTCCACTAAACTGTACTCATAGAAGCAATCTCAAGTTCAGGGGGAACAGAACAGTCAATGACACTGTTGAATCAGACATCCGACAGTTCAGAGGGAGCCAAAGGAGTAAGACTATGAGTGAAGGAGTAAAGAAACTTCGTCAAATGAACTAAAGGATTAAGACAAGAATTACGGGATTATGGTATGACTATTATTTGTGATAACATGGGTGCAATTAATACTTCATAAAATGGTGTTCAAAATTATATGACAAACTTTTTTCGTGACATTGAAGAAAAAGGGAACATTTGCTTAAAATTTTGTAAAATCGAAGATCAGTTATCCGACTTTTTACTAAATCTTTAGCAAGGGAACAATTTGAGAATATCTGATTGGAATTTGGTCTATTTAACTGTAGCTCGTAGTTAATGATCCACTTAAATTTTCTTCTATGATTGACTAGAGAAAGAGTCGTTGTGTCATTAAGTTGGTAATTCTCCATTAGTTATGGAACATGGTTGTAGTTTACCTAGTCTAGTCCTCTTCTCATAGACTAGTAACGGGTTTTACAATTCGGTGTTTGTACTTAACTTGCATATCCACTTTGTTCTTAAATAAAGGCAAAATCCAAATAAGCCAAAAATAAGCCAAAACAACCCAGAACTTACCAAACCAAAATTGGACAGTCCTCTGCACTGTTCAGTTGAGAACCTAGAACCCAAACCTTGTTTTACCAAAACCTATCTACAATAGATAGGAAGCACTAAATCAATTTGCCCACCCATTTAACCTACAACCCAAAACTAATTTATACCTTCACCTAATTGATTTTGGTTTGAGTATATTGCACTTGAGTTTCTTTTAATCGTGCCATTTTTAATACGATAATGATATTTGCACATGTTATTATCTTGCACTTTCATCGGGAGTTTTTGATGTTGCTATAACTTTTTATGGAGATTCTCATCACAATATAAGTTCTTATGATAAATGAGAGAGTGCTCAAAAAAATGATGAAAAAAAAGGAAGAAAAATGAGAAGAAAAAAAAAAGTGAAGAAAGGCGAAAAAAAAGGAAGAACGGAAAATAAAAAAAAATAAGAAGAAGAAGAAGGAGGAATATGAGCACTATGTGATGATTTAGTTCCTCATTGATTTCAAATCTCCTACTTTTTTCATGTTCTTCAAAACTCTATATGCATGTATCTTGATCTTTTGCTACACAATCCTTTAACGAAGTTTAGATATCTCATGTAATCTTTATACTCATGCTCAAAGTCAATTCTAACTTAACATAAACCCTCCCTTACCCTTCATAACTTGCCCTTCCTCGACCTATCCCTTTAAATCAGCCTAACCCATATATTTCCTATTCTTTTTTATGAATGTGTTTGTATATGGTGTCTAGTTGGTTGTTTTGAACTAGTTATTATGATGTCTATGCGGACTGTGTCGATAGTTATTTCCTTGTCTTTGTGAAAATGAGTGTGTGTTGACTATTTTGACTATCTTTCTCTTTTTGATGATGTCAAGAGGGGGAAATAGTGGTGGATCTCGTACCTAGTAGCTACTAATCTTTAGACCTTTGACTATAAAGTTTTCCTCTTTGCGTTTCGAAAAACTAAAGGTTTATTTCAATTATGCTGATCTTAGACTGTTTCCTATTTCTATCAATTGTCGTGATTATTATTGTCTTACTAATCTTCTGTTGAGGGGGAACTTGTCACTAAGGACTTCCCATCATCAAAGGGGGAATTTGATGAACCATGTTTGTTGATGATGACAAGTCCGTGCTACTTGTCGTTTAAGGTGTTTGATTGCTTTGTGCATGCCTAGATATGTTATTCACAGAAGGCAAAGTTGGAATGAAGCTTGATGATCAATGAAGATTAGTTTTAGTCAATTTTCGTGTGTCTAGTTGGTGTAAAGATGATGATCTTGAGCATAACTCGATTTGGCTGTTTTAAATAGCCTCACAGACTGTTTAAATCGGGTATGCTATCGAAATAGAAAAACGCTGCGCTGCATTTTCTTTACAAAATATTTCGTGAGATTTGGAAAATATTTCCTAAAAGAATTTTATTTTGAATAATATTCTGAGATCTAATAATCTTCTTTCAGTTGGAATTTATTTTGGAATAATTATTTAATTAGAAGATTATTTTATCCAAGATATCGAAGTAGAGTGATTTCTTTAAATGTTACTTGGGAATTTGTGGTCGTTAAATGTTGGACCCTAACGGAAATAATTTCCTTGTGGAATTTTTGGATTTGGATGACCAAACTTGAGGAATATTGTTATAAGCGAAAACCGATGTATTAAGAGTTTGAAGGAACTAAATAAATTGATTTACGGTCGCATTGCCCTTTGATTGGCAAAAGTTAAGTGAAATGAGATTGTGTGACTAATCTCTTTTGAGGATTTGTGTTTTAACTTTTGAAGATGAGAAAGTTCATTGTTAATAACTTAGGATAATGAATTTTTGAATAAATTGGATTAAAGGATTTCCTAGTAAACCTCTTTTACCTTGTGGTTGTTAGCGGTCTTGTTTCCCTAATTATAAATATTTTGATGGTGGTTTCCAATAAGAGTTTTGATGGAGCTAAGAAGATTAGAGTTCGTAATGAATCTTTCATGGGTTGTTAGTTATGGAGTTTACCGTACCGATGGACCTTAGAAGATTTTAATTGAATTTGAATAATTGAGAGTTTTTACTCGATGTGTAATGCTTATGAAATATTTTGGTAGGAATCTGATGATTGAAAATGTTGGGGATATATTGCACTCTCTTGAGGACTAGATTCTGGTGCAGTTAGTGTTGTCGAGTTACGATCGACATTTGAATTATCATAGATGGAAGATAGTATTGTGGTTCATTCCTCTCTCTTTCCTCAAATTGATCTTTAGTCAATCCGCTACCTTTCAATCCTTTTCCTTTTTAGTCCTTTTTAATCGTTTGGGCGTACCTCCTACTATCACGATTTGTAATTTCGATGTTCGAGTCGCTCTACGTTCGTGTAATGTCTTCTTGTTGTGTTTCTATTCTTGAGGAAACTTTCAAATCTCCTTCTTTCTTCCCTCTTTCTATTCAATTTATTCTTTCGAATATTCCGTTCCTTCGATCGAATATCATTTCTTATGGGTAGATTACTAGAAGCTTTAGTTAGAAATTTTAGGCATAAATAGTAGAGTTATTACCGTTACTATAGAATTTTTGAACTAAAAGCTTTTGGAAATGTTTGATAATTTCAAGTAGTTTTACCGTCAAGGAGTGTTGAGACTCGTTATTGGAGACGTTCGATAACTAGCTTTCTCATTTGTTGATGCGAAAATGTATCTTTTAAGTCTTTGACTTGGGACGTCGATGCTCTTAACTGCAGACGAGAACCTTCCGCCCCATTGATAAGACCCTGTATTTTTATTACAAATATATTTTTAAAGGTTTGAAATAGACCTACATATATGTCACATTCCTTCTTCTAAGTTTCGAGGACGAAACTTTTTTAAAAGGAGGGGTGATTGTAACAACCCGAAATGTACCCTATTTTTCTAGTAAAAATATTTTACGGATACTTTTCAGCAAAGTTAAGTTTTAAAATAGAATTTATTGTTTCGAGTCGTATTTGGAAATTCCGAGTTCGTATTTGGAATTTCTGCGAGATTTCTTGAGAATCCCGTTTTAAAGTCATCTTTGACTTTTCTTGACTTTTAAGTCGTCTTTGACTTTTCTTGACTTTTTAAGTCGTCATTGACTTTTCTTGACTTTTAAGTCGTCATTAACTTTTCTTGACTTTTAAGTCATCATTGACTTTTCTTGACTTTTAAGTCGACTTTGACTTTCGTTGACTTTTCCCGACTCACCTCGTAATTTTCAAGACCGAAATTATATTTGAAAAATAATAAATTTAATTTATTTTTATTAAGATTTATTTGAATTCATGATAATTTAATATAATTATTTTGAATTTATTCGGGATTAAAGAATAACTTTTACGGTTTAATCCCGAACGTCATTTAACTATTCCCGAGTCAACTTAAATCCCGAAACAAACCCGAAACTCGACTTGGGCATGAGTCACACTCCCCATGTCATCTTTTTCCACTCATATGGGATGTTTTAATTAAAATGATTAAACTAATAATAATATCTAAGATATTTACAACTTTATCGATCCGTCAGTTTAAATTACGCAAATCGATAAATCAGACCCGGTTTCTTTGATGAACCACACGGCTCTTCTTCCTCTCTTAGAGCTTGATATTTTCCTTTCTTTTGATTACAATAACATAATATCTTGATATTTGATTTAATTAACTTAATATCTAATTAATTACCGTAATATAATTATTAAACCCGAGTCAATTTCGTAACAACAATTTCAAAACCCGACTCCATATTTCTTCTATATGTACACGGCTCACACCCACCCACTTTACTCACTAACAACCTTTCCATTTTACAATAAATCAACTTAAGATCAAATTGATACTTTCTTTAATCGTTCTTCATCGTTCTTCGTCGTTCTTCATCGTTCTTCGTCGTTCTTGAGCAAAATCGTCATAAAACCTTCATTTCTAATTCAAATCCGTCCTAACTTATATTTCTAGAATCTCCTCTTCGCTCTCCATCTTCAAGTACGTTTTATTTCCAATTCCGGCAAAATCGTTTTCAACACTTTAATTATGGAAAATCAAGTTTTAATTCTAATAATGTTATTCTTGTCATTTCTTATAGGGGAAGATTTTGAAGACGAGTTTGGTGACTCGTATATTTTGGGTGAAGATTAGTAGACGGGTTTATACTTCTTATTATTTTGGTGCTAATTGATTTTTGTGCTAGCTAAGGTAACGATTCCGAGTTACTCGACGAATCAATGTTACATACTTTAGTTGTTGTTTATGATTTACGGTTTTTAATTAGTAACATGATAAGTAATCATTTTTATTATGTTGTATGAATTTGTGACATGTTTGGTGTTCTTGACATATTTGGATGATTTGTTCATAATCATGATTTTTGTATGATGATGGTTTAATTGGTTGTTAAAATGGTTGTTTGATAATTAAAACATGTTGGAAATAATTTGGGGTTGTTTGTTGGTGGGGCCGTGTAAGGTGGCTGTTTTGGGGGGCTGGAAACCGACCCAAACCAGGCCGGTTCAGGCCCGGTCCAGGTCCGGTCTGGTTGGCCGTGATTTGGTCCGTTGGTCTTGTGTCGATACTTGATTGTTGTGTTGTTGTTTTGACGGGTTTTAAATATGTTAAGCATGCGGGAAATATTAAGAAACGGTTTTTAGAAAAGATGACCAAAACCGGTCCAAAATGAACCGTGGGTCCCCTTGGATTTGTGACGGTTTTTGAGTATTGTTATTTTATCGTGTTTTGTAATATTTAACAAGTGGGAAATTTTAATAAGTAAAATATTTAATTAAAAAGGTTTTCAATATATTATTATTTCTCACACGTTAGAAATTATAATACGTGATTGTAGTTTAATTTTATATCCTTTAAGTCAAGCAGGTTTTCGCATGAATTAATAATTCACATGTTAGGAATTGAACGAAATAGCATGAAATGAATGTGATATTCTTATGTTCAAGCCTCGATGGCTAAGACTCTGTTTCTAGCCGGTTTGACCAAACGGGTTTGGTCAAACTAAGGCCAAACGGGTTTGGTCAAACTAAGATCTAGTCAGCCCCGTTTTGACTGATGACCCGTCGCGGGACTCGGGTCGGGGATTTGTCTTCAAGTAAGGTTTTATTTAATTATTGAATTAGCCTTAGTAGATATGAGGCGATATGATATTTGAATATGAATTTATATGCAATTAGTCACATGTTAGGATGTTTTTCCCGTGACTGTTTGATTATATGGTTGGTGTCGTGTTGACTAAGTACCCATAGAGAATTATGAGTATATGGCGTCTTGACCATTCTAATTCTAAATGAGGATCTTGGACCATGACATTGATAGGCCCGTACTATCTTTAACGAGCATATGGAGTTTACTGCTTGATAGCTTTTGTGTTCCGACTTAGTGATCTGCCAGTCGGCATGGTGGCTGCCTTATGCTTCCACTTTGGCATGAGCCAGCTTTAGTACTAGCCAACCCTTTGGTGGATCTCCTTAGGGGTACTCATGTGATTGTATCATGGGTCTTGGATGCGATGGATCTTCGCATTTCTCTAGGTCTGCGCAGTCTAGGGTTAGGGTAGAGTGGTATCTTGGCCATGTTATTAGGGTAACCTCTGAGCTAAGATATGTGCTTTGGATCTGGGCCATGTTATTAGGGTAACCGCTGAGCCTAGATGTGTGCTTTGTATTTGGACCATGTTATTAGGGTAACCGCTGAGCCTAAATATATAAGTATATCCTACCTCGTGGTATAGACTCGAGTTACAGAAGTCTTCTATTGACTGTGCTAAGAACTTGTGCCTGTTTCTAGACGTATTGGTCTTTCATGTTTGTATGATTCTATGAATCTTAGAAGGTGAGATGCAAGCCGGCTAAGGTTGATATAGTTTGGATTACCGATTGTTAACTGATTCACATGATTACGTGTTGATTAGGGTTTGAGTGTATCATGGCCATGTTTTAAAGGTAACCTCTGAGCTAGCATACCAGCTTCCCTACCTCGTTTTATAGGTTGTTATCAGATTCACATGATAGCTTTCATATGATAGGTTATATGTTAGTTATTTGTTTCATAATATGAAAAACATATCGTACATGTTAAGGTTTTGTATTTTCCATATACATTGCTTTTATGTTATTCATGTTTTATTAAACTCGACATTTCGTGGCTGGGAGAACTCGGAGTTACTCTCCACTGACTGTGACACCCTCAAATTTGCGGAAAGAAAAAATAATAATTTAACTAAATAAAATATGAGAATACATAAATATAAACACGGAAGCCACAGTCAGTGGGGAGTAACTCCGAGTTCTCCCAGCCACGAAATGTCGAGTTTAATAAAACATGAATAACATAAAAGCAATGTATATGGAAAATACAAAACCTTAACATGTACGATATGTTTTCAATTAACTAACATATAACCTATCATATGAAAGCTATCATGTGAATCCGATAATAAAATATAACACGAGGTAGGGAAGCTAGTATTTAAGCTCAGAGGTTACATTTAAAACATGGCCATGATACTCTCGACCCCAATCATACAAACTATCATGGATCAGTTAACAACCGGTAATCCAAACTCTATCAACCTTAGCCGGCTTGCAATCTCACCTTCTAAGATTCATAGAATCATCAAACATGAAAGACCAATACGTCTACAAACAGGCATAAGTTCCTAGACCGTCAATAAAGACTTCTGTAACTCGAGTCTATACCACGAGGTAGGATATACTTATATATTTAGGCTCAGCGGTTACCCTAATAACATGGCCAAATACAAAGCACACATCTAGGCTCAGCGGTTACCTTTAATACATGGCCCAGATCCAAAGCACATATCTTAGCTCAGAGGTTACACTAATAACATGGCCAAGATATACCACTCTACCCTAAACCTAGACTGCGCAGACCCAGAGAAATGCGAAGATCCATCGCATCCAAGACCCATGATACAATCACATGAGTACCCCTAAGGAGATCCACCAAAGGGTTGGCTAGTACTAAAGCTGGCTCCATTCCCAAAGTGGAAGCAATAAGGCAGCCATGCCCCGACTTGGAGATCCACCAAGCCGGAACACAAAAGCTATCAAGCAGTGAACATATACTCGTTAAAGATAGTAAGGCCTATCAATGTCATGGTCCAAGATACTCATTTAGAATTAGAATGGTCAAGACGCCATATACTCATAATTCTCTATGGGTACTTAGTCAACACGACACATATCATACAATCAAACAGTCACGGAAAACTTCCTATCATGTGACTAATTTCATATAAATCATATTCAAATATCATATCGCCTCATATCTATTAAGGCTCCATAATCTTCATTATTTAAACAGTCTGTTGAACTGTTTAATTTGCCTGAGTGCTGATTGGTAACAGATAAATTCCGAGTTGTGTGTTTAAAGTTTTAAAAGGTACTTAATTCACCCTATCCCGCTCTTAAGTATTGGATCCATAAACTCAACCGGATGACACATTATCCCGCTGACACGTGTATTTTCATGATGCCATCGTATCTCTGCCGCAATTAGTTTTGTGGCATAAAGTCGTTGCATACGGGGTCCTATTGGGAAATAAGTTAAGATATTTTTCCCAGCCCTTTTGCCATTTGCATTATTTTGTTTTTTATATTGATCTCTACCACATTTTCTACACTTATCCAGAAGACTATCATGCTCCCAAAACTACATACATCCTTCTTCACACGCATTTATCTTTTCATAAGGGAGTTGAAGAGCTTTAAGAATATTTTTGGTTTCATAGAAGTTAAGCGTCATAGCATGATTTTCAGGAATAATATCCCCTATAAATGGCGCGATACCATCTACACATTTGTGGGGTAGATTGTATTCACATTTCAAAGTTACCAACCGTGAAGCTGACTGCAACAAAGAGAGACAACTCCCCTCATACACCGGTTTATTGGCATGTTCCAATATTTTGAAAAAGGCTATTACATTAGGATTTGGAGATTCATCAACCACTTCGGCGTCAACATTTTCCATTCTAATTTGATTCATATTGTCGCGCAATGCATCCTCCACCATATCCCTATAAGGATTGTCAGACCTCTCCTCAACGGGAAAATTATCACCATGACACACCCAATCATAATAGTCATCACAAAAGCCCTAAAGCCCTAGGTGTTTTCGTACTTCTTGTTCGGCTAAAAATTTTCTATTTCTACACTTTACACACGGGCACCTAATTTCTTTAAATCTACCGTAATCTTCTTGTTTCTTAACGTAATTAATGAATTCATTAACGCCCATTACAAACTCGTGCCTTAATTTTTTATTACAATCCAATCTTTCATACATCCACGCCCGTTGTACTCTTTTCATTACAAATCTACATACAGGTTTATAATTATTATGACCGACTTAAATAAATATACAGAACAATAACAACAAGAACTAATATTTCGAGCTCATGGGGTCCTTATCTCTCCAACCTAAACCCATCTTTAAATTTTTCAAAACAATTAGTAAATACTAATCATTTAATTAATTGTTATGAGACGAAAATTCGGCAGCAGTTCCTACAGTTCTCCAAATACACAATGTTGAATGACTTGTCACGCTACATATGTATTCAGGGACCATTAAAGGAAATGTCAACCAAACTTAATCGTCAAATAACAATTAAAAAATAATTAGTATTTACCACCTAAATGGCATGAAAGATTCAAAGACAGTCCCAAAACCGGAACTATTCAAGAATTATACATTTAAGTGTAATTCTTGAACGGGTACTAGGTCTATCATATATGAACAACACAATTAATCAATAATAATGCAAACTTAAACATAAAAATAAACACAATTTGCCTTAACAATAATGTTAACAATGACAATTAAACATAAATTATATTTTTATCATAAAACTATACTAACATAAACTATACTAATTATACTATACTAACATAAATTATACAAAAATAAACTATACTAATTAATTATACTATACTAACATAAAACTATACTAACATAAAACTATACTAACATAAACTATACTAATTATACTATACTAACATAAATTATACTAACATATACTCCCTCCTATTCTCAATAACATTCCCCATTTCTATTTTCGTCTATTCACAATACTTCCCCTATTTTCTTTTTTGCTAAGTGTTTGTGTGGTCCAAATTTAATTGTAGGGTGAGGTAGTGTATTTTTGTGGTCCAAATTTATTTATATGGTGGGGTAGTGTGTTTTCTTAATTTTTGTGTTAAAGTGAAAAGGGAAGGTTAATGAGAATAGGAGGGAGTATAAAACATATATAATATATTAATAATAATAACAATTTAAAGGAGAGAGGGGAAGGTGGGGTGGGGTGGGGTGGGGCCAGCAGGGGGAGGGTGGCGCCGGCAGGGAGAGGGTGGCACCAGCGGGAGAGTAGGGTGGTGGGGCAGGCAGAAGAGGATAGGAGAGAAAGAAGGGGGGAAAGAAAGAAGGGGAAGGGGAGAGGAGGGTGGCGCGGCGGCCGTCAGGGGGAGAGGGTGGCATCGGCAGGTATGGGGTGGCGCCGGCGGCAGAGCAGGGTGGGGGCCGGCAGAAGAAGAGAGGAGAGGAAGAAGGGGGAAAAGGAGAGAAGAAAGAAGGGGAAGGGGAGAGGGGAGGGTGGCGCGGCAGGCGGCGCTCGTCTGTCAGCCACAAAAGGTGGCGTCGGCCGCCGGCAAGGCCAGATCTGAAAAAAGTCATGATATAATAAAGAAGAGGGAGAGAGAGAAAAAGAGGGGCGTACCTAGGATAGATCCGGTGGTGTAGGGCTAGGCTCCGGTGGTCTGGGGTTGGGTTGGCGCCAGTGGTCTTAAGGGTGGCTACGGTGAAGGTGTGATTTGGTGAAGGCGGTCTTTTAGGGGAATGTCAAAGAAATCGATTTGGTAAAGTAAATAAACGAAACACGGGGAGAGAGAGTGTGATTGTTTACATATTAAAAAATCCTGCGACGGAAAATCCGTCGCAAATTTCGTCGCAGAGACATTGCCACCTCTCCTCTTTGAAAGTCAAGCCACAAGTCAATATTTTTGACCAGCCACGGATTTTCTGTCGCACAGACGGTCGCAAGTTGGCAATTAGCGACGGAAATTCCGTCGCAGAGTTTCCCGCCATATGAAAACATAGACGCGCCATGGGAAAAAGTGCTGCTACGGAATTTTTGTCGCAAATCCGTCCAAAGTGAAATGTCTGTCGCAGGATCCGTCGCAAAAGCTCTTTTGCTACGGTTTATGAGTCTGTCGCAAATTTTCCGTCGCGAATTGAGCTTTCTCTTGTAGTGTATATCGGTCCTCATCACATATATCCCTAATCTCAAACATTCCCATTTTCCTTTATATCTTAAACATATTCTCCTTTATAACCATTCATATCTCTCTTCTCAATCCTCAATTCATACCTTACCATTCTCTTATTATCATTTGATCATATAAACACACGCCTCCATATAAATTGCCCAATATAAAACATTATTACACATCTCATATCATAAAACTGATTCCCCCTCTCTCACAAGGCTTAAAAATTATTCATCTTAATTATATATGACCACATACACCTCTCTTGGAAACCATACTATCATAGAAGAAAATTTTCACTTATAGAACCCTTCAAACTCACTCCCCAATATGACACTTCCTTACACATAGTCAAAATATGGAACAACTTAGTACATAGCTTAACACAACAATACATTGACTCAACAATTTCACGATTCACCCGCTTTGGCGAAACCAGTTGGTCGAGAGAAACACACTTGGTCGAATACAAGACACTCAGTCGAGTACACACTCTACTCGGTCGAGTAAGACGCACTCGGTCAAGTTCACATTGTACTCGGTCGAGTACACACTGTACTCGGTTGAGTACACACTGTATTCGGTCGAGTACAAGCTACTTTAACTATCCAGAAATAAAAAACTTTAAGACACTCGGTCGAGTAAAAAGTGCACTCGGTCGAGTACCCTGCACTCGGTCGAGTACCCTGCACTCGATCGAGTGCCCTAATGCACTTGGTCGAATGCGACGAATTTCTCATCAATGACCAGTTTTCGTAAAATGGACATACTCCCTTAATTCTAAGTCGGTGTCGGCTCATGACCTACCGTTAAAACCGTTACAGAACAAGCTACCACCTTCACTTGTAATTACATCAATATCATTTTCTAGATCTCAAGTTACGACAGTTTAAAGACAGACATTCCAAAATCAAACTTCATATAATTCATATTTTGTTACCAAACAAATTACCAGTCATCAACATACCTCATATCATGTAAAATACCATACTTCACAACCATTTACATGTTATCATCATCTCAATATATCAATATCAATTAACTCAAAACCATACTTCATTCAAACATGTCATTCTCCTCATTTCTCAACATTTTGTCTCAATATGGACAAAGCTACATATAACCATACATAACATATTATGCCATCACACACATACTTTTCATGCTTAACATTACATCCTTTCATATATATCACATCTCATACACACTTTGCATAACCATATACATACTTCCATACTCATATCTCATCTCCACTTCACATCATTCTCAACAATCAACATAGGAATTAAAATTTTCACATATTCGCCCCTACACTTCCCCGTTGTTACCGACTAAGAGTTGTAGGGGCAAAGGTGCGATTTTAGGACATCTCCCAAATCCTTGCGGTAGCTCCCTACAACTCCTACCCGGGTTCATTTTATTAGACACTCCTAGGTTCATTGAGTTCATTGGTTTTAGGTTCCAAAATTATCGCTTTGATACCACTTTGTAACACCCCCATCTACCAAAGAGCCTTACAACGCCTTCTTAATACATAAGTATGCTACCATCTCGGTTACACGAGGTAATACATATCAAATAGACCATAATAGAACATTTTAGTAACGCAATAGTTAACTCAAATTACATTATTCCAATCCAGACGACGTATCGTCTCAACAACAATAATCCAAAGGCGAAATAAAAAATAATAAGTGTGAATGTCTAAGACTCTAGATATCCTTACGGAAACTACGGCTCAACAGTGGTGATCCCATCAACTCCCCAATGGATCACAGAGTTTTAGAAAACAATAATGGGGTCAGTATTGATATAAGTCGATCAATGTACAAGATAGTAAGAGTAATCAATCGAGAAAGAGAAACCGGAGGCCCACCGCAGCAGTCACCTCCGCAGCATCAGGTTACCATCCCAGACCTGCAAATCCACCTATTGATGCCAGACCGCGGACTGCAGCACTGGACACCGATAGCCCCTCTCACCGCAGTGAGAGTTACCGGAACATTAATGTGCATATCGACCTCGTAGAGGGAGAGCTACGAGAGGCAAACTCGGAGTGTGACCCGTCTCCCGTCGGATCACCAAAAAAATAACCAAGTAACCACTCCAAACTCCAAACCCGAACTCCATCATCATCATCAACCAATCAAGTAACAATAGCACGGCAAGAATCTTATCACAAAGATAAACATACACAAATACTGAGTAGGTAAAACCCTACCTAAAAGCAATCTGCTATAATGGCAAGCAAGACTAGAATCCTTCTTTTACGTACGAATTCCCCTCATAACAACAATTCAATTAATCTAAATCAACAATCCATTATAATTACTTAATTCTCAACCCTAATCCAGATTAGGGTTCCAATAAATTCGTCCCATAAAATAAGTTAAACAAGAGATTAAGACACTTACGACGACGATCGATGCAAATGATGACTCTGACGATCAACAATGAGAATCCCAGGCTTAGTGATGAATTAGGATGATTATGGGAAGATTAGAGAGTGCTAAGATAGTTTTAGGGTTTTTATAATGAGTATTCAACTGACGGATTATATATAATAACCTAAATCATCGTAATTCAAAACCGCTCAAAAAACACGACAGACCGGTCCACTCGGTCGAGTGCAAGAAGCACCCGGTCGAGTACACTATACTCGGTCGAGTGCACACTACACTCGGCCGAGTGCCAACTAGGCAGAAGGCTGCCTAACTGGCACCAAAAGCCCACTAGCCGAATGCACCCTACTCAATCGAGTGCACGCCCTACTCGTTCGAGTGACCCCTACTCGACCGACTATAAGGTAATCAGAAATACGAGTATTACAAATACTCCTTAATCTTCTCTTTTTTATGGCTCCACCATAACCCTACCTTTCCCCTCAGATAAAATGTCGTCGAGTCCACCCCTAGCTTAGTTGGACATTGCAGTACCTCAGAGATGTTATCGAAATCTCTTAACCATTTGTCCGGTAGTGACGGTACACCATCCCCTTCATTTTTCATGGGTTGATGCCTTGATATTGTTGTGTTGTTGTGTTCATCACCATAGCATCGACAACAGTCTCCTTTGGTTTGTTAGTTTTCTACAACGTCGTAGTTAATGTTGCGTTTATCTCCAGTAGTCTCTCGATCTCTCCTGGTGTAATGTTAGCAGTTGCAGACGATGAGGAAACTCCATTCTTGGTCATCGAATCTTCAAAGGATAAAAAAAACATAAGCATAGAGATCATTATATGACAGATAAAATTAAGAGCACAATTTTCTTTGATCTAATGACATAAATCGTTTTATGGGTCATTTGGCCTAAATCAGCAAAAACAGAAGTCTTCTTTATCCGGTAATCGAAGCTACTCGATCGAGTCAGGGTAATCTCGGCCTTTTCTCGCCCTATTCCAACATCCAGTACAAAGTTCAATATTTCAATCACATATTTGATTCATTCACTCATTCACATGATACTGTTAAATCCTCTACTCATCATAGTTTACATATCAATTTATTTTACCAACTAGATTTTCAAACATATACTACTAAGCATACAATCTCATTACATATTGTTCACCATTACAAACATACACAACTAAGCTCATGCCATACATACTTCATTCTTCTAGATTTTCATTTCAATAACTTCAACTGTTCATATAAATTTCACATACTTGCCTTATCATGCACATTTCTACCATTAAATTGTATTCCAGTTCAACAAATTTGTCACACATGCATGGGGAAACTTCACATTTAAATCATGCGATATAACCACATTGTCTTTCCATAAAAATCCATACGTCGCGTTCTAAATTTCAAATCAATGTATACAAATAATTTTTCATCGTTATATCACAACTTTGTCAAAGATTCAAAAGGATTGCAACATGTATATAAATGACATAGCATCACACTCTAACTACCCTTCTATTTAAACTCCCCGCGGATTCCGATTTGAAACTGAAAGGGCCATGGTGCATATTAAGGACGTCTCATAACCGTACTAAGACGGGCTCCTAACAGTGTCTAGCTGGGGTTCATTTTATTTCGACACATCCTAGGTTAATTGGTTCATGCTCTAGGATCGTTCGCTCAGATACCACTTTATAACACCCCCTCATTCATGGCTAAATAAGGCTGTTACCATCTTAGTTGCCTAAGGTAGAATATAATAATGATAAAAATACAAGGTACCTTAAATTAAAAGTTACATTATAATCTCAAACTTGTCTTAATCGTCTTACAATCTCCATTTAATAACTCAATAACTTAATTAACGAAATACAGCGGAAATCTTTATTAACTAGTGAAAGACTAATAATGGTGATCTAGGCAATCGATCTTCTCTATCTCGTAACGCCTCAAGCTCCTCAGCAACATCCATAGTTATGTATCAATACCTGCTTGTCATACTGCTCCTCAATTGCCGGAATCATCAATTGGTTCATCACCGAGTTGAAATATATTTTAACTCAATGAAAGCACACAAGTCAACCAAAGGCTCGGTAGGGAAATAAGATACGCAATTTACATAATAAGTCAACCAACAAGAGTAAAGTCAATGTCCACATGGCATCACAAGATCATGTTCTCCGACTCTCACTACTTCCTCGACCAGCAGGTCGGCGTGATCATCCCGACTCCTACTACCTCCTCGATCCGCAGATCGGCATGGTTCAATCATTTCAATCCTGCTCAGAAAACTTTCTAGTTGTTGTACATTTACAAAAAAAATCCAGAACGTTTTTGTTGCTAAGACCTTAAATTAAGAGGATTGGGCCTTGGAAGCACTTAATTATGATCAGGGGTGCCTTAGACCTTGTTCTTGAAGAAAGATCACATCCGGGTGAAATTGGGCTGGTTTGAACTTCTGTTGTACGAATTTACGCGGCCTGACCCCAACATGACGCGAGCTTTGTTGTCCCGGAACTAACCCGGCCCGAACTGACCTGATCCGAAACCACCCGACCCGAAAATGCTTTGACAACACATAACCCTAATTGAACAAAAAAGACTTGAAACAACTAATTTAACAGTTCAATTCATATTATTTATGTTAAAAAATAAAGAAGCAATTATCAAAATTAAAGTAAAAATAGGTAATAATACTAAAGGTACTTCTTTATCTCTTAATTGTTGACCCGAAAATTACCCGAAACAGAAATAATTCAACCCGCTTGACCTGAGAATGACCCGACCAATATACCCGAAAAACACGTGAAACCTGAAACGACCCCGCCTGACATGAACTAACCCGATAATTTGGCAGACCTGAAATGAATCAATCCGAATTAGCTCGACCCGAACCCGACTCGATTGACCCGTTTGTCAGGGCTAGATTGCAAACCTTTTTTGTAAGGCTACCTAAGGTTGGGATCTTATGATTATGAAACTGTGAAGACTAGATCTAGCCTATAAGTTATGCAAATGCGATGTAAAAGCATAAAATAAAAAAAAATAAAAACACATTATTTTACAAAACAAAAAATGGTTTTGTAACACTCTCGGACTTACATGTTAGCATTGCAAGATGAAACTAAGTCGGTTTTATTTGCTACTCGGAATTATGCGGTGAAAGTGCCTTTGGTAAACCAAGGATTGATTGAGTAAGATTGAGTGATTGTATTTATGTGTAGATGGTTAAATTGGTCGTTCTTTAAAAAGAACGATGTCGGTACCACGATATGAATCGGGTTTACGTGGTGTTGTGTCGGTTAAGTAAGAACGAAGTGTAGAGAGAGAGAAATCAACTCTGGTGCCTTGTATGAAAGACAAGATCTCTACTTATAGCAGAGAAAAGAAGGAAACCGGTAAAAGCACGCAACTGCTTATCAGCGCCTCTGTAAAGAGCCGCCGCGACAGGCTGTGGACTCCTTCAAAGAGGCGCAGCTCATGCTGCGTTTCTTCTTTTGGAGTATCTTCCTTCAATAAGAAACGGTGTGTTTATGGATTCTGAGGAGATGTGGTTTAAGTTTTATCTATTGAGTTATAGTTTAAGGTATACAGCTGAAACTCGAAAACCAACTCCTATTATCTTTACGGTTTAATGAATTTTACTGTGACACCCTCAAATTTGCGGAAAGAAAAAAAATAATTTAAATACATAACGAAGGGTGTCATAAATAAAAAGGTTCATTACAAAAGAAAATTAATATTATACATAAGAATTATACAAGACGGGAGACATATCTCCCGTATAAATACGGAAATAAAAGAGTGTATAATAATATACAATCTAAGAACCGAATATAGGTCCAAGGTAAATACTTCGCTCGCTAGCTCGTCAATGTACCCCAAATATGCATCACCACCTGTTCGACCGCCTTAAATATAAACACGGAAGCCACAGTCAGTGGGGAGTAACTCCGAGTTCTCCCAGCCACGAAATGTCGAGTTTAATAAAACATGAACAACATAAAAGAAATGTATATGGCAAATACAAAACCTTAACCTATACGATATGCTTTTCATGTTATGAAACAAATAACTAACATATAACCTATCATATGAAGGTTAAGCTACTCATGCACACTATCATGTGAATCGGTTAACAAACTATACCACGAGGTAGGGAAGTTGGTATGCTGGCTCAGAGGTTACATTTAAAACATGGCCCTGATACACTCAAACCCTAATCATACTAACTATCATGTGAATCAGTTAACAAACGGTAATCCAAACTCTATCAACCTTAGCCGGCTTGCATCTCACCTTCTAAGACTCATAGAATCATCAAACAAGAAAGACCAACACTTCTAGAAACAGGCATAAGTTCTTAGGACCGTCAATAGTCGACTTCTGTAACTCGAGGCTATACCACAAGGTAGGAAAACATCCTAGTCCTAGACTGATCGGACCTAGCGACAACAGCTATTCCATTCCCCGTCTCATGACCAAAAGTACGCAAGAATCTCTACTAGGCGACCCCCTAAGCAGAGTTGGCTAGTACTTAAGCTGGCTCCATTCCCAAAGTGGAACTATTAGGCAGCCATGCTCCGACTTGGAGATAAACCCCCCAGGCCGGAACACAAAAGCTATCAAGCAGTGAACTATATACTCGTTAAAGATAGTAAGGCCTATCTATGACATGGTCCAAGATACTCATTTAGAATTAGAATGGTCAAGACGCCATATATACTCATAATTCTCTATGGGTACTTAGTCAACACGATATATATCATACAATCAAACAGTCACGGGAACAACTTCCTATCATGTGACTAATTGCATATAAATCATATTCAAATATCATATCGCCTCATATCTACTAAGGCTAATTCATTAATCAAATACAACCTTACTTGAAGACAAATCCCCGACCCGAGTCCCGCGACGGGTCATCAGTCAAAACGGGGCTGATTAGATCTTAGTTTGACCAAACCCGTTTGGTCAAACCGGCTAGAAACAGAGTCTTTACCACATAGACTTGAACATAAAATCATCATATTTATTTCATGCTATTTTATTCCATCTTCTAACATGTGAATTATTAAATCTTACGAAAACCCGCTTGACTTAAAGGATATCATATTAAACTACAATCTCGTATTATAATTTCTAACATGTGAGAAATAATAATATTATGAAAACTTTTAATTAAATAATTTACTTATTAACATTTCCCACTTGCTAAATATTACAAAACACCGTAAAATAACAATAACTCAAAAACCGTCACAAATCCAAGGAAGGGGACCCACGGCTGTTTTGGGCCGTGACAAGAACCGGCCTGTTTTGGGTATTTTGGTCGACTTTTCTAAAACCGTTTCTTAATATTTTCCCGCATGCTTAACATATTTAAAACCCGTCAAAACAACAACAAAACAATCAAGTATCGACACAACCCAAAGAACCAAAACACGGACCAACCAGACCGGGCTGGACCGGGTCTGAACCGGCCTGAACCGGCCTGGTTTGGCCCGGTTTTCCAGCCACCAAAACAGCCCCCTACGACCACCACCAACATCAACTCTAAATTATTTCTAACATGTTTTAATTAACAAACAACCATTTTAACAATCATCCATCCAAAAATCATGATTTTTAACAAATCATCCAAATATGTCAAGAACACTAAACATGCCAAAAATTCATACTACATAATAAAATAACAACTTATCATGTTACTACCTAAAACCATAAATAACAATAACATGAACAAAAACAAAAGATATGTAACATTAAATTCGTCGAGTAACTCGGAATCGTTACCTTAGCTAGCAAAATCAAGTAGCACCAAAAATAAGAAGTAAAGAAATAAGAAACCCGTCTACTAGTCTTCTTCTAATATATACGAGTCATCGAACTCGTCTTCAAAATCTTCTCGTTTAAGAAATGACAAAAATAACATTATTAGAATTAAAACTTGAATTTCAACAATTAAAGTGTTGAAAACGATTTTGTCGGAATTGGAAATAAAACATACGTGGAGATGAAGAGCGAAGAGGAGACTCTAGAAATATAAGTTAGGACGGATTTGAACAAGTAAAGAAGGTTTTATGACGATTTTGCTCAAGAACGATGAAGAACGACGAAGAACGATGAAGAACGATGAAGAACGATGATGATTATATTAAAGAATGTATTAATTAGATATTAAGTT
Organism: Heliosperma pusillum; assembly: GCA_022085475.1. Taxonomy (NCBI): domain Eukaryota; kingdom Viridiplantae; phylum Streptophyta; class Magnoliopsida; order Caryophyllales; family Caryophyllaceae; genus Heliosperma; species Heliosperma pusillum. The sequence continues at coordinate 13,108 of JAIUZE010071867.1, read as the reverse complement.
GATTAAGTGTAAAATGAAAAGATAGTTAGTGAGTAAGTGGGAGATGAGCCGTGTAATTATAGAGAAATTAATGAGTCGGGTTTTGAAATTGTTGCTACGGGATTGACTCGGGTTTTATAATTATATTAAGGTAATTAATTAGATATTATTAGATATTAAGTTAATTAAATCAAATATCTAGATATTATTTAGATATTATGTTATTGTAATCAAAAGAAAGGAAAATATCTAGTCCTAAGAGGAGAGGAGGAGCCGTGTGGTTTGGGTAGAAAATGGGTCTGTTTTTAAGCGATTTGCGGAGTTTAAGATGACGAATCGATAAAGTTACAAATATCTTAGATATTCGTATTAGTTTAATCGAAAGAATTAAAAGATCTAAAGTGAGTGTAAAAAGATGACATGGGGCGTGTGACTCATGCCAAAGTCGGGTTTCGGATTCGTTTCGGGATTTAAGATGACTCGGGAATAGTTAAATGACGTTCGGGGTTAAACCGTAAAAGTTATTCTTTTATTCCGAATAAATTCAAAATAATTATATTAAATTATCTTAAATTCAAATAAATCTTAATAAATTAAAATAAAATATATTTATTATTTTAAAAAATATATTTTCGGTCTTTCAAATTACGGGGTGAGTCGGAAAAGTCAACGAAAGTCAAAGTCGACTTAAAAGTCAAGAAAAGTCAAAGATGACTTAAAACGGGATTTTCATGGAATCTCACCGAAATTCCAAATACGACTCGGAAATTCCAAATACGACTCGAAACAATAAATTATAAATTAAAACTTAAATTGGTTGAAAAGTATCCGTAAAATATTTTCACTAGAAAAATTCGGTACTCTTCGGGTTGTTACACCAATAGCTCCTAGAACAAAGCCCAAGAAAGCTATTGTTTCTTGTTTTTCAAGCTTCACATTCGGAGTAAAAGACAATCAGCTACCACATAGAAAATATGACTTGGTAGCAAGAATTTTGAGAAATTGATCTAGTAGATAGAAGATTCTTACCTCAAAGTATTTAGTGTCCTTCCATAAAATCTCATTGTCCACCGCACTCAAAAAGTTCAGCACGAACACTCCACAATCATAGCTATACACAAAGATATTAATTATGAATTAGTAGTGTTCAACATTCAAATAGACGATTCTTAGTTTCTTGAACTAACTGTAAAACATTAGTAAGGAAGATAAACGCTTACATTGTTTTTTTGTTGAGTGACACAAACATTATCAAATTTCATCATGTGGATGTACTTCAAATGCTCATATGACGGTGTACTGCCTAGAACACCCGCAATATTATACAACTGAAAGTGAAAAGGTAAATAAAGATTTGAAAATTTTGATTTATACATCTCAAACACTAAAAACATTATATTGGAAAAGAAATCGTACAATCTCCATCGTGTACTCGTTCTCAGGGTCACTAAGTAAAGACATGCACGGGTCAAGTATGTAACATTTCTTTCGTTTCAAATCACAGACACACGCCCACCAATGCTTGTCTTTTATGATAGGGATAAAAACCTGAGATAGTATCAGGAAAAGAATAATAAGCAACAATAACAACACTAAAAAGTTTTAATAAGCACAAACAATTATTAGGTAAAAGAGGTTCTTGACCTTTTCAATAGATCTACGATCAATAGGTATGTAAATGCACTTCACATAATTACCCCAAATAGAAGGTTTTTTCTCCAGATCAACTGTCTGCTTCAGACAAAACACAAGTTATTGAAGTTTATCAACCATAACATAGGAGATCTGTTGTTGGAAAGTATTGAATAAAAGCTTCTAAAAAAGTGATAAAAATGACATATGCTGTTGTTGGCAAGTAGAGGAAATCTGTTCTACCCACCGTCGACTTAATTCCAAACATATCAATGACCTACAAAATAAAATTTGTTAGGAAAAGAGATATGTGAAAATAATAAAACATGTTCAAAGATAGTGAAACATGAGCATGGAAATGAACTTCAAAAAGGAACTTAAGATGCTACTTACCTGATCCATAAGAAAGGCACGTGGTCTAAGCGACTGCAAAGCTATTCGGTAACTTCCATCCACTCCGTCGACACCATAGCCACACTTACATATTTATAAAAATGCAATTAGTATATATATCACAATTGAAACGAATTCAAAAAACAAAATTTAAGTAAATATGAGAACTCAGTAAGAGTTGCTTACTGTAAGTCTTTCTTTGCTCTCCTTTCCCAAACAAACTTCACCAATTCATTGTCAGTGTAAGGTAGTAGTTGATATCCACTGTCATAATGAGAAAATATCATTATTGTAGAGCTTTTATTCAGCTAAAACACTAATTATGTAGGTGTTTAAAAATTGAGTATGAAGAAGGTTGTTACCGAGGTACAGAACTCCATTTTTCTGCATCTTGTTGAACTTTTTTTCGTAATATGTTTTCATTGCATGTAATAATGCGATGGCACACCCTCAATGCATAACGTGTGAGTTGAGTTTCCTAAAAATGAAAAATCAGATAATTTTAAAGTGTTTCAAATGCATGTAATCTGTTTTAACAATGTATAAATAAAAGTGGATGTTGAAAAAGTAATCTTACATTCATTAAGCCTATTGAATAACCATTTTTGGAGCCTTTGAAAGTCTCCAATATGCGCAACAAGTGGAGTCCATTGTCAATTTGATCACAATTCAAACTTGACTTAGGGATAAATACCTCAGGCATCATCCAAGAAACAGATGTCACAACTGGCAACTTTGGTTCTACAAAGGCTGATGAGCAAGTCTTTCTGTATGAACAAAAGGGAGCTTAGTTTTCTTATTCCATTTTTTTCATCGTATTTCAGTTTAACACCTTACTTTATGTAGTTTCACAAAGTTAAGTCCAAGGTTAACAATTCAGAAGTGCAAGATTCACATAACTTAGCGGTTAGATTCACAAAATGAGTACACCAATCTAACTTGGCCCTCCCATAAACGAGTTCAAGGTTAACAATTCCTAGACTTACATATACGACAAAAAGTCAATTCCATTGTCAACCGGCCTAACCTGGTCCTCCCATGAACGAGTTCGGGTCAAAGGCAAACTACACCGATCTAATTCGCCACCAAGCTAGCAAGGGTCCCTTTAAGCTAATCTACTCTAACTTCCAACCCACCCCCACCCGGACGGATTTTGAAGAACCCACACAACATAAATGCCCAAAAGCAAAAGAAAAACAAATGTACCGTAGGTTGTATATAATCAGCATATGTAACAGCCGTGTCCTTCATAGGATGAATGATTTGCAATTTGCTATTTCCCAAGTTGAAACAAAACAAAAATGGTGGGCATGAGCAAACGGTGATTGGAGTGAAAATCTGAAAAAGACAGAAAAATACACTAAATAAGAATGGACAGAAATGAACTGAGGTTGAAATTGAAATGGGAACACACAAAATACTTACTAATGACGCTCTAGCAACATCAACATTGTCTAGGTTCTAAAAGAAAAAAAGGAATATATGTCAGTATATATTGTAAGTGCACAACATACAAATAAGACTTGGATATAACAGATAGTACTAACAATGTCTTTCAGAAATGACACAAATAAACGACAAGGAGAATCACGTGATCTCAATCTCTCGTTATTGTTCAGGATCTCACACCAAACATGTATGACATGAGATGATACTCGATCACCTTCAATGACAGTCTTCAATTCGCTCCTTGTCAATGTGCTACTTTGACTTTTGAACATAACCTCACTACATACCAAAGCAGAAAAAATAAAAAATCTGTTGGACAGAAGTAAAAATGGAAATAGTAGACTAATAGTATCATCACAAATAATATAATTCTTTTTTAAACAAAACAAATACCTTTCATCATATGAATCACCAAGTATGAAATCAAGTATCTTTTTCCCGGCTTGATTCAAATCCCAAGAAGACTAATGTTTCTTTGGAGATAAGAAGACCGAAACACCTCCGCGGCAAATGCAACCCTCTCACCTCGAACATTCTCTGGAATTTCATTGTTATTGCCAGGAATGTCAAAAGCAGTATCATCATGAACATCCACTGGAAATAGAGGAAATGGCACATGGACCGATGGTTTATGTGCAAGTGGAGTATCTGGTATTACAATGACATTAGGATGATGAACAACAAGGGAAGGGTTAACATTTGTGTTTTGTAACAAAGGTGAAGGTGTTAAAAGGATAACATGGTAGTTGTATTTGCCACAACAGGAGATAAATGAGAATCAGGCTGTTCTGGAGGCACGTGTTCCTATTCTGGAGGCATATGGTCTGTGTTGTGTGTTGGCTGAGAATCAGGCTGAGCGTCAGGGTCAAGAGATGAAGTTGTGTTTGCCACAACAAAAGACAAATGAAGTTGTTTTGGAGGCAAGTGTTCCTGTTGTAAAGGGATATGGTCTGTATTGTCTGTTGGCTGAGAATCATCATCCGATGAAGATAGGAGACAGATACTAGGACAATCTGGTGGCGAACGAGGTTTTTTAAGCTTACGATTAATTGTGTCCACTTTGGTTCTGTGAGACACTTTTACTCTTTCTGCAACTATTTGTTGCATAGCGTCACCCACAGCATTCAACGCATCCAATAGTTGAGCTTCAGACGAACCCCATGACGACCCCAAAAACTCTCGACATTGTCCTTACCCTTTACATTATCAACATTCTCATTATCTTGAAGATCTCGTAAAACATTCTCTACCACCTTGTCAGTATCTACAACATGATCTTCCACATTATCCTTACCATTAACACTATCCACATTCTCATTCTCTTGAACATCCCGTAAAACATTCTCTACCACCTTTTCAGTATGTACAACGTGATCTTCCTCATTGTCCTTACCCTCATTCTCCTGATTTAATTTGCTTTGTTGGGATAAATTAAACCCGTACGCTATACCATCAACAGCAGCGACCATTTTACAAACTACTTCCGAGGAAGGTAGTTTGTTCAAAGCTTCACTAGCAACATATTTGTACTCCACAAAAGCTTTAGCCAAATTATTTGCCTTGCTAACAAGTTTATCAACAAAGACATTATTAACTTGGCTGCTAGTTGGAACATTATTTCTGTCTTTATCATCTTTATCTTCTTCCTCCAGAACTGAAGGAATAACCTTCTTTGGCATTGGATGTTGCTCAGATACAATAGTGGGCTTGGAAGATTGCACTAGCTCAATCTTAGGAAGTGGCTTATGATTGATGACAATTCCACCCTCAACAGAACCATGACCGAAAGAACTTTTTGATTTTAATTCATCCTTTATTCTTTTTGATATAGCTTTTTTTGTCCAAGTAGACAATGTGGGATATTGTCTACTTACTGTACGAACCATAAAAACACACCTATCTAAATAGATAAAAACCAAGACCATAATAGGCCCGCCAAACCAGTTCTCCTTGACTATTTTTTCTTCAGAAAACTCCTCCTTTTGCCACGACAAAACTTGCTCAGCTAGTTTCTTTTTTATGAAATTACACCAATTATACTCCGAAATCAAAGACGTGTCAGATAGGCTTTTAAGGATTCGCAGACTTGCCTTGTTGCCTTTTACACCACCTAAGAAACTTGAGAAGATGTATACAATAAAGTTTCTTTTGAAATTGTCACCACCATCAATTTGTGTAGAAAGTTTCCTAAGGATGACTTTAACGTCAATTAGATCACCTTCATATTGACTTTTGAAGTCCTCCAAAAGAGATAAAAACTGTGGAGACTTATCTCCGATTGGTGCTTCATCAACTACCAGTGGTCCCATTAGTATTCCCATACAAGCATGTATGTCTTCCTCTAAAATAGGAAGATTGCCATCCAACAAGCATCACTTGTACGGGTCAAAAGTAGAGACAAGCCAGTAAGCCAAGTTTCCTAGGACTGTGTCAGTTTAAAGGTGCAAGAGACCCTCAAATCCCATTTGTTTGATTGCCAAAATTTGATTATCTGATGGTTTATTGATTGGATTGTTGATAAATTTGTAAATACCAGAAGGAGACATCCTACTTCTCAAAGAAGGCTTTTTAGGCATTTTATGTGAAATCTTTCTTTTTTTGTTAGCAGGTTCAGCGGGAGTGCACCCACGATTGCAAACAAGCTCCTTCATATGATCTAACTAAAGGGATAAAACACCATTCCTGCATGACCAAATATAAGTTGTTAAAAATGTAGTTTCACAAACCATAGATGTAGGATTCACGAAACGATGGCCTACTTTCACAAAGTCAATTCCTATGTTCACAGCAGTTTCACAAACTAAGGTCTTAGACTCACACCACAAACTAAGATTCACAAACCTTAGGCATAGGAATCACAAAATAAATTCTTACCGACTATTAACTTTTCAACGACTATTATAAGGTTCACATAAATATTTCTATGTTTCACAGAATCAAGTCCTATATTCACAACTAAACAAATATATATTCATCATATATTAACTTTTCACATTGACAGAGAGACCATTATAAGGTTCACAAAATCATACCTATGTTTCACAAAGTCAGCTCCTAGATCCACAACTTAACAAACATATATGCATCATATCATTAACTTTTCACCGTGACTGGCCGACTATTATAAGGTTTAGAAAATCATACTTAAGTTTCACAAAGTCAGGAACTAGATTCACGACTAAACAAACATATGTGCATCATATGATTAACGTTTCACCGTGACAGACCGACTATTATGAGGCTCACAAAATGATGTCTATGTTTCACAAAATAAGGTTCTATATTCACAACTAAACAAACATATATACATCATATATCAACTTTTCATTGTGACAGAGCGACTATTATAAGGTGCACAAAATCATATTTAAGTTTTACAAAATCAAGTCCTAGATTCACAACTAAATAAACATATACACATCATACATTATAATAAGTCACATTAGTTCAGTATCTACTTTCACTAATAACATTTCCCTTCATTGTAATCCTACAGTTGCTTGGTTGATAAGAAAAACATCCTGAAAAATCAGTAGCAATATAACATATTCTTCGGCTTAAAACACACAACATCACAGACGACATTATCAGCACCATCGACAAAACTTCAATATGCATTATTAACATCATCAGAATATTGTTTTGAAGATTCAATCAACCAACTCCTACATTCACAAAATTAGGTAACCTATTCACAAAATTGACACTCACGCTTGCAAACAAGCTCCTTCATAATTATAATGAACGTTGAGCAGTTTTCAAATATAATGAATGTTGTTTGTGAGACTATTACAAGGTTTGGAAAAGATTGTCTAAATTTGAGAAAATCAAGTGTCGGATACACACGAACAAGAAGGGAGACATTAAACGCGACTGAGACAATGTGACGAGTGTGAAAAAAGCAAGTATAAGATTCATATAGACGGGTAGTGTGTCCACAAAAAGCAAACATGCACGCATCATATAATTCAACCATAGACGGGTAGTTGAAATCCAACCATTCTTATAAGCGAGGACAAACAACAAAATAACACAGCAATAACAACACGTTCACTAAACACAAGTTAGAACGCCCCTAGAGCTAGATACCATCATAACAACCACTTAATCGAACTTAAATGTGGGGTTAAAACCGTAAAAAAACAGATAAGATTCGAGAAACAACAAAAGAATGCAGCAAAACAACAAAACTCTTTCACTGATCACTGCTTATAAACAAACAAATTCAGTTGCAAACACCGGAAAGTCCACACAAAGATCCTCTATATATATCCAATGGATTCCGACTAGTATCAACAGACATTACACGAGAGAGCAGTGACTGTGAGACTACTACTCGATAGACTGTGCTAAAATTTGATAAACAACAAAATATACAACAATAGCAACAAATCAAATCACAAAAATTAATTGAATGAAAATGAACGAAAATGCAGAAAAACGAAATCTAGGTATGAAATCACTGATTAAATTCAACATCACAAAAATCACATGAAAATGACAAAAAATCAAATAGAGCACACAAGAATGGAGAAGTAATGAAAGTACCTCAAAATCGAACTATAATTGATAAAGCATCGTAGAAAACAATCGAAACCTGCAAAACATAAGCTCAACTCAGTACATAAACTAATTAAGTAGTTGAATGAACAAAATGCATAAATTAATTGAACGAAAATGAACGCAAATGCAGAAAAACGAAATCTAGGTATGAAATACTAAAGGAAGGAAATGAATGATACAAATAAGAGTAGAAAAACAACAAAAATTGGAAAAAAAAAATAAGCTCAACTAAGTTTATACAATAATTAAGGAGTTGCATTAACAAAATTAAGATGAGAAAAAGTACCTAATCGAAAATTAGGATGAGAAAAAGGAGCCGAGAAGCGTAGGTTTCGAAAATTAGGAAAGAAATGACGAAGGTCAAGATCGAAAATGGAGGATTTGCACAAGCGTAGGTTTTGCGAAAGAGAAACAGTGAAAATGGAGTGTGGAAGAGAGAGAAAGCTAGTGAAAATTGAGCAGAGAAGAGAGAGAAGGGAAGAAGAGTAAATGAGGAGTAATTAGGGGAAAATTTCAGGTGGTCATGTGTTTTGTAGGGGGCACGTGGCACAATCTGAAGCGGCCATATATTTTAGATCCGATGGTTAGGATGGGTACAGCTGCCTCACCCTAAGAAGGGTACCTCACATGATTCAATTCCTATATATATATATATATATATATATATATATATATATATATAGAAATGGGATCACATAAGTCCACCTCTCTTAGGTGAGTCCATGAGTCCTATTCTTATCCCTTGGATGATAAAAAATGAATGGCTAAGATTAAAATCTAAAAGCACACTAACTACTAATTAATAATGTCTAAACACCCTCTCTCTCATAGCCCCAATTTCCCATGTAAATTAATTAATCACTATATTCTCAGGTTTCTTACTCTCTTTAATCAAATTTCTTTTAAAACAAATTTTCTGAATTTCTTTTCATCTCCCTCTCTTCTCTGTCTACTCTCAATGTTTCATTCTTCCCTGCACAAAATCACACTAATGACTAAAAAATCGTAGATCTAACGAAATAGGAGGAGAGTTTTGAAAAATTAACCAAAAAATAACACCCTTATCCTACCCGTAACATTGTGATACCTATAATAAAGAAAAAAAAATCAAATCTCATCTTAAATATTATGTTGTACGGAATGATTTACAGCCAAAACTTCAATGTGAAATAAAGTATATGAAGAGGAGTATATGGCATCTAATCTTCTACCTTTTGATTGGATAAATAAGCAATCCAAGAGCAAAGATGTTTATCTATGAACAATTTTGGAAAACCTTCATGGGTAAGTCCATCTTTAATTCTTTTCTTCTTGCTTGGCGTTTTCCACCTCTAAACATATATTACGTAATTAATGAGTAAATAATCTATATTAACTAGAAAACATGTGTTTTTTTGTTTACATTGGTATTAAAATCGGGATTTGTTTTGTAGGGTTATATTGATGATGTTTTTTTGGGGCATGTGCGAGAGGGTTGTGCGATGGTTCTTGCTTCCTCAATGCCGAGTTCGTTGCTTCTATGTTGGTGTACAATCGGTGGTGTTGGTATAATGGTATGGTGCTCAATGGTAGAGGTGCAGACGGATGAGGAGCACAGTGGAGATGGTAATTTGAACTCGCCACTGCACCATGATAATGGCCATGATTCCAATTTTAAAGAGGGTATATGTTGTGTAATTTTAATTTTAAAAGGTGTATCTTTTAAATATATAGTGTGTAGCTTCAGCTCACAACTAGTGTAACTTCATTTTACAATTACTGTAACTTTAATACACAATTAGTGTAATTTTAAAGAGTGTAACTTCAAAATATATGTTGTGTAATTTCATTTTTAAAAGGTGTAACTTTAAATATATAGCGTGTAACTTTAGCTCACAACTAGTGAACTTTATTTTACAATTACTGTAACTTTAATACACAATCAGTGTAATTTCATTTTGACAATGTAACTTCAATTCACAATCAGTGTAACTTCAGTACACAACTAGTGTAACTTCAATCTACAATCATTGTAACTTTAATTTGCTGTGAGATAATTTCAACTAGATGGATGCAACTTCAAGTGTATGGGTATATTAATTAAATTATTTCTCTTAAATATAGTGTATTTCAAGTAAATTGAGTGTAACTTTAAACGGATATTGTGTAATTTCAAGTATATATGATCCACTTCAACTATACGACTAAATTAATTGTGTAATTTCAAGTATATGGGTAAAATTAAAAAAATAATATATAGTGTTTAACTTCAGTTCACAATTATTGTAACATCAATTTATAATTAGTGTAACTTCAATCAAATAAGATATGATGTAACTTCAATTCACAATGAGTGTAACTCTAATTAACAATTTGTGTAATTTCAATACACAATCTGTGTAACTTCAATACACAATCAGTGTAACATCAATTACAATTAGTGTAACTTCAATTTACAATCAAAGTAACTTTAATCATCAATGAGGTAACTTCAACCAAATGATTAAATTAATTAATAAATTTCAAATAAATATGATGTAACTTCAAGTAAATTGAGTATAACTTCCAACGGATATTATGTAATTTTAAGTATATATGGTCCAACTTCAACTCTATGACTAAATTAATAAATTAATCTCAACTAGATCTGGTGTAACTTCAATTGGACATCATGTAACTTCAATAAAGATATGGTGTAACATTAAGTAACTTCAAGTGATAGTGTGTAATTTCAAGTATATGAGTAATTTAGAAAATTAATTTCAAGTAATTTGGTTGTAACTTTAAGCATATATGGTGTAATTTTAAGTAAATATAGTGTAATTTTAAGCAAAAAACGGGTATAGCTTCAAACAAAAAGGTGTAATTTTGATAAATTAACAGAAATCAAAATTGTGAAAACTCAGTGGTGTACGAAAATATTATCATTGCGACGGGCTCAAAAAATTAATAAATTTAGAATCTTGTTTCACCTAAATCGGAGTCCGAACGAAGATTTACGGAGTATTTTATGTACCCGATTTTACTTTACGCGGATTTGAAATTATTTTCTTAAATCAAATATTTTGATATTTGAAATATAAATCAAAACATGTTAATTCAATGAATCAGTTGATAAAAAAGAGGAACTTATTGATTAGGTTAATTGGGAATTAAAATTATGAGAGAGAAAGCATTAATTACATGTTGGGTGTGTGTTTTTTGGATTTTAATCTCAACCATTAATCTTGTAGATTCTAATGGCTTAGAGAAGGACTTATGGACTCATCAAATATTGTGGACTTACCTGAATCTGACTATATATATATATAGAGAGAGAGAGAGAGAGATATGTTCTTGTAAGTCCACCATTTTTTTTGAGTCCATGAGTCCTCATCTTGGCCTTTGGATGAAGGAGATGGAGGGACAAGATTAGAAATAGATTGAGGGATAAGATTAGAAGGGAAATGGATGGACAAGATGAAAACAAAATGGAGCGACAAGATTAGAACAAAATGAGTGAATTCCACCTACACATTATCTTGATAGTGTCCATTTTTACTAGAATATGATTTTGAGGCAAGTTTTTGTCACTTCAGCTTTTTATGAATGTAACTTCAGTCATTACGAGTGTAACTTCAACCATTATTTTTGTAACTTCAAACTAAAATTTGATTTCGACTATGCAAATTTGAATTTATGTAACTTTAAGACATGTTTATGTGATTTTAGCCCTTTTATGAGTGGAAATTTAGTCATTACGACTGTAACTTCAACACTTAATTGTGTAACTTCAAGCTAAAATTTGATTTCGACTATATAAATTCAAATTTATGTAACTTTAATACATGTTTGTGTGATTTTAGCATTTTTAAGAGTGTAACTTTAGTCATTAAGTGTGTAACTTCAACCCTTATTTGTGTAACCTTAACCGAAAATATGATTTCGATTATACAAATTTGTATTTATATAACTTACACAAGTTTTTGTTATTTTAGCATTTTGATGAGCGTAACTTCAACCCATATTTGTGTAACTTTAACCCAATATGTGATTTCGACTATACAAATTTGAATTTTTTGAACTTGACAATTTATATGATTCTAACCTCTTTATGAGTGTTACTTTAGTTTTTATGAGGGTAACTTCAACCCTTATTTGTAAAAATTCTATGGCATATATGTGTAACTTTAAGACATGTTTAGATAACTTTAGTCATTTTTTGGATAATTTCAGTCGTTTATAGTAAATGTGATTGAATATTTTAATTTGAATTCATGTAACTTTAAGCAAAGTTTAGATAACTTTAGTCCTTACTAAGTGTAACTTCAGTTTCAAATAGTTAAATTACAGTCCTTAAAAGTGACAAAGTGTAACTTCAGTCCCTAATAGTGTAACTTCAAGCCTTAATAGTGTAACTTCAAGCCTTAAGCCTTAATAGTGTAACTTCAGCCCCCAATAGTGTAACTTCAGCCCCCAATAGTGTAACTTCAAAAGTGACAAAGTGTCACTTCAGTCCCTAATAGTGTAACTTCAAGCCTTAATAGTATAACTTCAAGCGTTTAAGCCTTAATAATGTAACTTCAGTCACTAATAGTGTAACACCCGGAAATGTACCCTATTTTTCTAGTGAAAATATTTTACGGATACTTTTCAGTAAATTTAAGTTTTTATTTAGAATTTAAAGTTTCGAGTCGAATTTAGAATTTCCGAGTTCGTATTTGGAATTTCCGCGAGATTCCATGATAATCCCGTCTTAAGGCGAGTTTGACTTTTCGTTGACTTTTTCCTTTATATACTCCCTCAATCCCTAACTCTTTCTTTCATTTTCCACTTACTCTTTCTTCTTCACCAAATAAACCCAAAACCTAGCCTCCATATCCTTTCAAGCTTAGATTCGTCGCTACTCCTTCGTTTCTCGCTCAAATTCGCGTAAGTTCGTCTTATTCTTCCCCTCTTAGCTTCCTCTATCCGTATTGGTAATAAAATTACCGTCTTTCTCGCTTTTTAAAATTATCCGTCTTTCTCAAGGTGAATGATATTCATCTTTTATTATCTAATTGTATGTAGGTGGAGACTAGGAAGGTCTAGAATCGATTAAAGACGCGTAAAGGTAACGGTGAAGGGTTACTCG
>JAIUZE010071865.1:0-20126 GCA_022085475.1 Heliosperma pusillum | reverse complement strand
GCGTAGGGATGATTCTAAGTTTGAGCAAGAATGGAGGCTAGGGTTTTGGTGTTTACTAGAGAGGGAGAAGAAGATGATGAATGAGGGTGAGTTAGGGTTAAGGGGGAGTATATGTAGGGTGAGTCGGAAAAGTCAACGAAAGTCAAAGACGGCTCAAAAGTCAAGAAAAATCAAAGACGACTCAAAACTCAAGAAAAGTCAAAGACGACTTAAAAGTCAAGAAAAGTCAAAGACGACTTAAAAGTCAAGAAAAGTCAAACTCGTCTTAAGACGGGATTTTCATGGAATCTCGCGGAAATTCCAAATACGAACTCGGAAATTCTAAATTCGACTCGAAACATAAAATTCAAATTTAAAACTTAAATTTGCTGAAAAGTATCCGTAAAATATTTTCACTAGAAAAATAGGGTACATTTCCGGGTGTTACAAATACGATAACTAATAATAACTACTAGGTTTTCTAAGAGTTTTCAAAGTAATAAAAGCAAAAGAAAAAACAAGGGACGAGTTTTCTACTTATATTACACAATATCCGATATTAAAGAGTTTTAGGAAAACACGGATTTCCATAAACACTCGATCGAGTATTTCATCTGCGACTCGATCAAGTGTCCCAATACTTGTTCGAGTGTTCTTGATTTGCACTAGCTCTTCTTCTCGCGACTCGATCAAGTAAATGCATACTCGATCGACTAACTCTGGAATGCTCCCATCTTCACTACGTTCCTTCTTCATTCTTGTGTATCTCCATACCTATCGGCTCCGCGGTGTTCATTATCATCCAATTGTTCCGCAAATGCATCTAACCTGCATTAAAACACCAAAAGGCAGCAGTATCGACATTCTAGAAATAATAGCATTTAATCGGTCATTTAGGCACTAATAACTGTCACTAAAGTGACTAAGGGGAGACATAAAAATGTATATAAATATGACTCATCAAACTCCCCAAAACCATCCCTTTGATTGCTCTCAAGAAAAACACTAGACACAATACAAAGACAACATACAAATGGTGAAATCAAAAATCTCAAAGCTAATGCTTATGCACACACAAATCCCGACTCATCCATATCTATAACAACGTAATGACCAAAGTTTCCAATAAAACAAACTCAAAGGCACGGGAAAGAAAACATAGCTCAAATCACGAGATGTTACATGATACCGTATTCGACAAAACCAATTACCTTTCGATCTTGCAAGATAAATTAGTCAGATTCTCGCGGATTCACTCATACACTCAAATGTGTTTGAAAGGTGAGTTTTGTAAAGATCGAAAGAAATAGAAACACTCACTCAACTTATGAAACATGCATGCATTCTAATGTGATAGTAATTTCTCCAAATAATACGCATTCACAATAAAACCAAAGTACATGAATCAAGGACAATAAGGGAAGCTTATGGGTGAAGGTATAGAAAAGTTCTGAAATCACTAGCTCTGAAATCACAAGGGAAGAGGAAGGATGCTAACACTAGCTCTGAAATCAAAAAGAGCTCTTGTAATTGGTACGTTCCCACCACACAAGGTATAGAAAAGTTCCTTGGATCTTGAAGTTTCTTTGGCATATTGTTTAACAGGACCGCACTAAACTCTCCCGTCAAGGCTACAAGCATATCATTCGCTATGCTCCGCTTCTTGGTCAAGACCTCCTAGAGAAATTTGACATAAAGTGTCATTTGGCTCACTACCTAGGTGAAAGGTGATGAGACTTCAAGATCTTTGGCATTTCCAAAAATTTAGCAAATTTATTATCCTTGCTCACTGCCTTGGCCCGGTTAGGAAAAGGTAGAGGGGGAGTATAAGCTTTGGTCACATTTGGAGCGGGGTGGGTGACTTCATTTTCTCTTGTCATATCTTCTTCTTCACTAGGTTTATGGTCTTCAACCATATTGCCCTTCAACTTTCTTCTCTCATTTGAAATCATACTTTTCTTGGGGTTTTTCAACTCGTTCCCACCCATCAAAGTGATAGCATGAACTTGTTGGTTCGTATCACTTGGATTTTGGGCTTGGCTGGGTGCACGATTATTGTTGGGGGGGTTGATTACCAAGTTGGGCCTTCAAGTTTCTTTGGTTAGCTTGGACATTTGTGATGTCGCTCCTCATAGAAGCCTTGATTGTTCCTTAATTATCAAAGGGTGGGAATTCCCTTAAAAGCCTTGATTGTTCCCTTGATAGCTTTGGTTGTGAAAGTTACCTTGGTTGTTTCTTGGGAATTGGTTGTAATTTTGGTTTTGGTTAATATAGCCTTGGTTGTTGTTGGGGTAGTTGTTTCTTTGTTAAGGGGGTTTGTAGGGCTGACTTCCTCATCCCCTGAAATTGGAATTTGGGGAGTTTGAATTATTGAATCCTCGGCTATTTGGTTTGAAGTTGTTAGTTTGTCTTTGAGGTGAAGGAGTTGGATTTTGCACATTTTTGCTTGTCCACGAGAAATTAAGATGGTTTCTCATGGTGGGGTTATAGTTATTGGAAAACGGATCATTTCTTTGGTCATACCCTTGTAATGCATTCACTTCACAATTCCCCTCATTGTATGAACCGTCATAGGGAAAGTTCATATCCTCTCCATGCCCATAATTGCCACAACTATCACATGGGAATTGTTAATTGTAGTTGTAGACCTCTCCCCTAGGTGGAGAATTGTTCATTTGAATTTGTTTTGAAGAGGAGGACCTTTGAACTTGGTACATCCCCTTTAGTTGCAAGGATATGGCAACCAATCTTTTGTTAATGGCATCAAACTTCGCATGCCACTTAGCATCAACCTTACCAACGTTGTTAAGAGTACCCCTCTCATTACTAGAACTTGTTTTCCTTCTAATATTCCTTTCATTGCCTTGGTGTGCATCACTCCTTGCCATTTTCTCAACAAGTGCCTTAGAGGAATCATCCCAAATGGTGGAAAAGTCACCTTCCAATGCCACATTAATGTTGTATTTAGTCTTACCATTTAGGGTGTTGAAAAATGTTTGAGTGGTGAGCCAATCGGATATACCATGGTGAGGGCACTTCCCCGCCGAGACTCCGTTGTGTTTAAGTCGAGACTTAATTATGGACGAGACTTCGTTGTGTTTAAGTCGGCCCATTAGCTATCATTAGTCTTAATTCTTGGACTTGGTATTTAAGCTTGTAATAATAAATAATTAGGTATCACTTTCTACTTCTTAAACTTCCATTACGTTTAGTTTGCCATCAACTTTGAGATCTACAATTGTAACCTTTCCTCTACACTTCACCTTGAACTTTTGGTAATTTAATCTAATCTACTTATTATTCATCTTAAATTCTCCATGGTTATTTCTTACTTGTTTATCCTTTGTTGATTCTTGTTAAATGTTTAATAGTTATCGTTACACTTTAGTTATGAATTCGTTTGTTATTGTTGTTATTATTATTATTATTATTATTATTATTATCATTAGGGTAAATTGATAACTTATACCTAGTATAATATCACTTTTCAAAACTTATACCTGGAATAACTTTTTTTCAAAACTTATACTTAAAATCCTAATTTCTTCTCAACTTAATACCAATTTTCAAAAAAGTCATAAATTGACTACATTGCCCTTACTAATTAAACATCGTCCATCTTATCCCACTCATTTACCCACATATCCAGCAATACCACCACCAAAAACCGTCAGCACCGCCAGTAGTGCCACCGACGCGGTCCCATGGCCGCCTTCTCGCCGACGAC
The DNA here is from genome assembly GCA_022085475.1 of Heliosperma pusillum. NCBI lineage: Eukaryota > Viridiplantae > Streptophyta > Magnoliopsida > Caryophyllales > Caryophyllaceae > Heliosperma > Heliosperma pusillum. The sequence goes on along the minus strand of JAIUZE010071865.1, from coordinate 16,420 downwards.
CCTTACCCGACCCCTCCTGACTCGACCTGATACATCATTTGACCAAAAATGATTATCGGTAGGCCGATCATCAATTTAATCTAGTCACTAAGTCACTTTCATTTTCATTAATATTAAGCTTAATAATAGGCCGATCATCAATTTAATCTAGTCAATATCGGATCAGGTCTGGTTCGAGTCACTGATTATCGGTAGGGGGTGTTCAAAACCGGTTCGGTTCACCGAACCGCCTTAATTGACCGGTTAACCGGTCAATCGGTTTTCCAAATTGTTGAACCGTAACCGAACCGATTTAAACCGGTTTTTTTCGGTTTGGTTCACCGGATGAACGGTTCGGTTTTGACCGATTCACCGAAACCGAATTCTCAATTGATTTTTTTTGTTTGTCGTAGTCAAAGGCGCTTTCTTGGAGACACAACTTTGGCCAAATGACGTCTTACAAATTCAAGAATGACAAGACATATTGCTTTGTCTTCTTCAAGAAAAAAAAGTGTTTGAATTGTTAGAAAAACTGAGTCAAACCAATTTTTGAGACTAGATTTTTTGGTTAATCCATTATAACTTTGACGTTACGAAGCACTTAAACTATGCATCTTCAGATGAAATGGACACTAAATCAATTGATTTCAATTGATGATAACATCAAATTCAATAAAACTAAACCAAAACATTCAAAAACCAACCTTAAATCGATTGAATACATTGAATATATAAACAAATACATTAAAAAGTTGTAGATTGAGGGACTTGCAAATCGATTCGGAAAAATTATACCCCAGAAATTAAATGCTTTGGGGAATAATTTAAATGATTTAGGGATATGTTATAGAGATTGCGATGATGAGATTATATCATAAAAATATTAATGAAATACTAATGTGGTGATAGCGAGATAGAGAAAGAGACACTGAAAGATTGAGGGTTTAGGTTAAAAGTTTTTGGAGAGGTGTGTGTATATGATAGTTTAAGTTTTGGGTTATTCGAGCTTTTAAAAATTTGGGCTAGGCTTTATTCTTATTTTAGTTAATCGGTTCGGTTTCGGTTAACCACGGTTTTAAAAATCTGAACCGTAACCGAACCGTATTAAACCGGTTTTTACCAGTTCGGTTCACCGAATTGATAAACTATTTCGGTTCGGTTTTTTGAACCTAAAAAAATGTACGGTTTCGGTTTTTTCGGTTCGGTTTTTACGGTTCGGTTAATCATGAACACCCCTAATTATCGGGTCAGATCGGGTTACGGGTTCTCTCAAGTCGGGTTTGCTCGGGTTCGGGTAGCAGAGGCAAGGAAGGAAGGCTCTAACCGGTCCTTGAGCCCCGCTTGGGTCCTTGCATCTAGGGCAATTGTCATAAACTTCTAAATTAGGTTGAAGACGAGTGTCGGCCATCGATTACATTGTCTCCCTCGGACTCCTCAGTAGTGATGTCTTCTTGCCATCCCACGGTGGTAACATGGCCCGAGCAATGCAGGTAAATTCTTATTCAATTAGTCTCTTCAAAGACGATTTTTGTTCTTTACCAGTAACAATGAAGGGTATAATTTCCGAAACTTGGAATATGTGAAGGGGCATAGGGCATACACGGTGACCAGGTCAGTCTTGTCGGCTCTACTCACGCAACCCTTTTAATATTATTGTATAGGTGAACGTGCATTATGTGTCCAAAAGGAGTAGTAGTCTACGCTAGTAAGCATTTGAACAGGTTCTCAAGGCATTTGTACACGGAGACGGCATTTTATTCAACTACCATCCAGAAGTAGAAGTGGCCTCAGAATGGGTGTACTTCCATTCAGACATACCTGAATTCAATAGCACTCCTGTACTTCCATTCAAGCATACCTGCATTCAAGAACATTGAATGCTGAGGTTCGCTTCGAGATGTAGTGGGCCCCTACCTCCAACTCCAAGAATGAGAATACGATGATGGTCACAAAACATCAGGCCGAAACAGTATGCAAAGACTAGACTAGAAGAGCCTTGTAAGGAAGCTTGACTTCGAGTGTGTTGCTTTCCACCAACGAGTTCTATTCCATGGGTTCACTCACTACAGACAAGGCAACCACAGAAAAATGTGTCCCTGCAAGGGTTAGATTAACAACAAAGTTGACACTCCAATCTCTTGCGGCATCCTCATTGTTATCATCTTGCCAAAGTTGCAGATAAAAATTCGGTGAAATATGTAATTTTCATACATGCTACTTTGACTATTCATATTATTCCGCACATCCGTGTCTTGGACATTCCGTCATTGTATGCTATTTGGACACTTTAATTTAAACAAAATTTGAAAATTTGTCAAACTCCTCTAGAATACTTCTAACCGAGACTAAACAACATACATCTTCGTAACAAATGATCACATGATCTATATATTATCTACAAAAGCTAACCAAAAGCTATATATTCATTTCAACTCCCTCTATAAACAGTGAACAGAGCTATAATGGAGTAATCAATGTATTACTCCCAATTTTTATCTACAGATGTAATAAAAAATAATATACCATAAGCTTCGTGAACCAAGATTCCAAAAATTCGTGGGATATTCATACTTGAGCTGTTCGTGCAGGAGCCATCATTCCAAAAGTGGAACAGGCAGAATTGGGAAATCAATTGCTGGTCATCTAATTTGTGCTCTTCCAAGTGAGAAAAATCTGGGTTTACTTTCAGAGGTCTGCATAAATAACATTGTCCACCGATTTGTAGGTCATGAAGAGATGCAAAAATAGGAATAGGTACGAAATATACAGACCATGGCAGGAAACTTTAAGACCATAATTTTTTTATTTCCAGAACTTGTAACAAGAAACGGTCAAATATACGGACCTGCGATTTGGAAGAAGGGAAGACATTCCAGAATCTGAGAGTTTCATCTCCAGCCCCAGTAACAATGGTCTGAAAGAAGGAAAACAACAAACGACATGTTAAACTAGGGCTGTAAATAATCTGAGCCAGCCCATCGAGCCCTCGTAATAGGCTCAGTCAAAACTCGGCTCTCAGGCTCGTGCTCGGTCAAACCGAGCACAGTTAGCGAGCTTGGCTAAATCCAAGCCGATCGGGCACAGCTCGAAAGCTTGTTTGGGCTCGTTTATATGGTAATCTTGTGTTTTTTCAAATTCTACATGATAACCCTACTTTTCAAAAATCAAATATGGTAACCATCAACTTTATTAATACGTATTAGCATAAACCTTAACTTTTTTTTTCCGTCAATTTGTCTATTAGGTATGTGACGTGGCCATTGAATACTGAGATTTTCTACAAAGTAATCCTCCAAATTTTTTTTTTTCAAATCATACAATATAACCCTTTTTTTTTTTACAAAATAAACACTCTTAAAAACACTCCCTTAGTTCCTCAATTAATCATTCTTAGCCTGTTTTTCACTCGATTACTTCAAAAAAATGTATCGTCTCTTTAAGGTATCATTACCGTAAATCTCCAAAAGTCGGATTCAATAACTAACAAAGAAATCCACTTGTAAACCCAATGTTTACAAATGAGTACTCACTCCACAATTGTACACGACTTTATTGTGCCAATTTGTTAAATTATTAAAGTGAGTCATTGTTTAGTTGTTTAGAACATTTACAGTTTTGTGTATTTAATGGGGATTCGAAAATAAAAGATTCTTAATTGAATGAAAGCTATGCATCAAATTTGGGATTGATTATTACAATGCTTGGTGAGGAGTACTTTTCCTTTGACATTCAGAAAATTTCATTTTTTTTATATCAAAGTTCTTACTAGATTAATCTTTCAATAGTTGATTAATTAAAGGGTAATGAGGGTTGATTTGACAATTTTGGGTTGTTATGACGAAAACGAGAAAGAACAAATAAAGAACAATAAAAACGATAACACACAGATTTACGTGGTTCACTAACGGTGTGTTAGCTACGTCCACAGGGCACAAGGGAGGAGAGTTTTATTAATGTTGAGGAGTATTACAGAGTTTTCAGATTTAGAGTTCAGATTGTTATGATAGCATAACAGCAAGGGTTAGGCTTAAAGAGTTTATATACTAGTCTCTAAGACCTAATACAGAAAACCTAGAAAGGCCCAAAACAGACCATATGCCCAAAACAGAATCCTAGCCCAAACAGATTAACGGATACCGTTTAGGTTTCGGGGGAACGCCCCCGAGCCCCCACAAGGGTGAAACGCCCTGGACCCCGACCCGCTGACCGTCAGCGAGTCCCCCGCATTGTCACTCGAAGTGGCAACTAAACTGATTCAAGGCATTATTCCAACATGGGTGTAATCGAGTAAAATTGTGACAAAAAAAAAGATTAATAAAGGATTATGTTTTTAAGCATGTGCGATTTCTAGACAAAGTAGTGTTATCTTGTAGAATTTAAAAAAAATAGAGGGTTACCTAACAGAAAACCTCAAGATTCAATTGACCATGTCACATACTTTAACGGACAAATTGACGGAAAAAAATAGTTAGGGTCACGATACTACGTATTAATAGAGTTTAGGATTATCATATGTTGTTTTTTAAAAGTAGGTTTACCAAGTAGAATTTGAAAAAAAAAACGGGGTTATCATATAGAAAAACCCTACTCCGTCCCGGTCAATTGTTGTCCTTTGCTTTTTGGACACTATTCACAAAGGGAGAGAATCCTTAAAATAACTTCCAATGTATAACGCAAAATATAGTCATGAGAGATCTTGTTTGATTTGTTTTAATGAGCACGTTAAGATTATCAAAACTTTATAATTTTCACACTTATGTAGTAAAAGATATTTTCGAAATAAAATGCGCATTGGCAAACGTGTAAAAGGCAATGGACAACAATTGGCTGGGACAGAAGGAGTATATTTTGTTTCAAATTTTGTTTGGGAGAATCTTGGGAAAAAAGATTATACATCTCAGATACTACCTCATACTAATATGAATTTGAGTTTATGTGTATTTTTTTCGAGCATTTTAATGTTTGGAAGTTACATTTTAAATCTTATATATATATATTTTTTGAGTTCTATAGTAAACTTTTGAGCTTAATGTTCAAATCAATGAACTCAAAAACTTGATAGTAAAACTCATATTTTTTAATAATTAACTCGAAAATTTTATTATAAAACTCGAAAACTACACTCTATGTGGTAGTACATCAGATGTATAATCCACTTACTAGAGAATCTTTTAGCATTTTATAATCTTATTTGTTTTTGAAAATATTATTAGTTAGATTCATAAAGTGAGATAGTGAAAAGATATATAATGATAAAATGAGCGAGCTTGAGCTTCAATTTTTTAGGCTCGACGAACTTCAAGCCAAGCAACAGCTCGTGCTCAAAATTATTATCACGAGCTGAGCCGAAGCTCATCTCTTTGATCGGCTCGCTTAGAACCCTATTCAAACTAAAGGTTTAAGAGATAATGAATTTTGCTACCAACTATATTCTTTTGGGTAAGACCAAATGTATCCAACAGAAGATTGGCGTTTGGTTCAATTCACGGAGGAAGTAATTGTGTAAGATTTTATGAGGTACATGTACTTAGGGGTGATGGTTCAATAATGAATAATACAGAGATTGTGTAGAATGGACTCTTAGACAAGTTAAAGAAGATCGAGGTAGAGTCGTAAAGCTTTAGGAGGAAGATAAGGCGTTATTACTCCTCAATTCTCTTCCGGACATTTGAGACTTAAGTTCGATGCTATTCTCAATGGCGAAGGCAACATTACAATGAAGCAAGAAAACAACGCTATTGTTTATTTTTTATAAGGCATCGAAGCTTCAGGGTGGGAGTAATCGATTGTTTAAGATGGTGGATGAGTTAAACGAGGAAACCACGAGTAATGATGTGAAGTGTTTAAAGTGTGGTGACCCTTGGCGTATTAGGGGTCGGTTCTATCCTACGAAATATGGGAACAAAGAAGGCAAGGGTGACACGAACTTTCTTCTATTTCCACACCGGTGTCGATAGTGGCGTATTTGCGGTCACGAATGTGAATGACGTCACCCAAAGGGATAGTTTTGATGAGCTCCACGAAGGTGTGGCTAGGAGGTTGAGTTGAGTTTGGGTGATACTAACTCAACGAGATGTCATGGGGAAAATCAAAATTATCAATCGGGTGGTGCACACTTTTGACAAGTTTGCTGATGTTCCAAACATCAATGAGGAATCACAACCAACAAGCCTATTTAGAACATAAGGAAACGAATCGGGTGGAGATTGTGGCCGCGTTAAAGGGTGTAGCGGAATTGTAAACGAGTCGCGGTCATCATGTTGATTTTAGAAACTTTTTTTTTCTGATGAGGTAAGGAAACTAGGTTAATCAATGACTAACTCGTAACCATTTCAAGTGAGAAAGGTAAAAGAAAATCAAAGATTTTCAATTACCAAGAAAATAAAAGAGGACAAGAAGACGATGACTCTCAAGGCCTTAAACATCCAAAGGAAATAAAAAACACAATCTCAGAGACCAAAAAAAAAGGAGAATAAAAAAAGACAAAAAGATGCTAAAGAAACCATAGAACAAAAAAGGAAAATTTTCAAATCTAGAAAATTCCTGCGGATGAACTACAAAAAGGATTTATAATCACAAAACTCCATCACCCCTTTTAACAGATATATAAACAGAAATATATATACTCCAGCACATTCTACAAATGTTGCTTTTAAACATTTTGATATTCAACTCAAAATATTGCTATGAGAAATCTTGATATTCAACCTTCTAAGAACAAGACATGTGACTAAATATAGCTCTCCTAGGCTAAAATGTAGAGCAAATAAAGTCTAGTCTTAAAAGAAGGTTAAAAAATCAAAGAAATAAGACTAAACAAATTTTCTCTCTTCTTACAAAAATAGATTAAGAAGATGAAGATCTACACCTTGTGAAGAGGAAGGAAGGCAATAAAGCCATAGCTAAGAAAAAATAGCCAAGAGGGGGGGGGGGGAGTGGGGGACTCAACCCCAAACCTTATTGCTGTTTTTTTTTTCTTTCTTTGGAGAGATTTCTCTCTCTCAAATTTAGAGAGAAGTTTGGGACCCTTCTTGATTTTAGAAGCTTTTGTTGATAAATAATAATCTATTGACTATTTCATATATTTCATATAAAGTAAAGATAATTTTATTTAGAAAAAATAACTTGACAAATGTTATACGGAGTATAAGTTTTAAGAGTTCTACATTCTGGTGGAAGTTATAACTCGTTCATCCAAAGTTCATCGCGAGACGAGTTCATCGATGAGTCTTATTGGGCCGAGTTAGCCAATACACATTAATCGCTCGTTTTGATCTTTACGATTATACATTTACCCAATACATGTCGGTATATATCTTATTGGCCGCCTCAGCTTGATCGGCCAAGATTTTAAACCATGGCCTCTCCCGCTCTCCCGCTCTCCCGCTCTCCCTCTTTCCCTCTCTCTCTCCCCCTCTCTTTGTCATCAGACGAGGGGTGTTCGTGATTTGAATAGATTATGCCTTAATTTTTATTGGTATTATCTATTTTGATGGTTTACCAAGGGCTCCCATTTAAGCTATACTGAGCTGTGAACATTTCTCATTATCCATAAAAAAGGCTCACCGGGAAACAGTTAGTCACTTAGCCTCCATACAAATTTGTCATTGCTGAAAAAAAAAATTCATTCTATCTACTTGATGGATCCTCCAATCGATTTAAAATTTAACTTCCGGGGTGAGAATATTACTGAATTTCTGAAATTTTGGGTTAAGAATTTACATTCCCGGGGTGAGAATATTACTGAATTTCATTTAAATCAGCTAAGTTTTATGAAGGTAACAGAGGCTGTGTTACTCCAGAGATACCACCTTGGTTCCGTGAATGTGTCTTAACACTCTAACCATTTGACACGACAATGCGCCTCAACATATTATTTTTTGACAAAAGGTGAAACTTTTTCACAAAATAGTTGTGTCCAGCTCTCGTGCATCTGAGGCTTAAAACCAAGTTGGGATAACATAGGGAAGATGTAAGAGATGATGAAAGAAGTACAACGTTTTAACATGGTGGTTTCATTAAGTTGGACAATGAAGAGTGTGATGATGAAGAATGTATTTAAACGTAATTCTAGGGTGATAAGTGCCAATTTACAGGAATCTATTGTTTATCTGTCACTTCACGTTTTTCTCCCCGAAATTTTGAAAATGTACCAACTTGTAAATACATCTACGTATAATGTAGTAAGTTTCTAATAAGATAGATAAGTAAAAAGCTTAAACTTGGTATGTAGCAAGTAGTCATTTTCTTATAAATTTAAGATAAATAAAACACACAATAAGATAAATATAATAAAATATCCAAGTATCAAACAAGAAGGAAAGGTTAAATTACCTGTCCATCAGGTGAAATAGCTAAATAAAGTACTCTGTATGTATGACCAGTAAGAGTTGTCAACTGCAAGACAAGGAAAGTGTTAACAAAAATTGAATGATAAGAACATAACACCGTAGGTTAAATACGTTACCTTAGACATGCTAGGATATCTCCACACAATTATTTGGTTTTGGGAATACCCATGAGTGCTGACAAGTTCATTAACATTTTTCGACCAGACAAGATTGCAAACCTGCACTTAAAAATGCGATCAGTTTAAGGTAATATCCTAGTTAAGTTAATGCATGCGGAATTCACTTCTTTGGTGTATTAGGCCCAGCATTGATCAGCGAATCAGTTAGTCAGAACAATTAATTTCAACTAATAATTCTAAAATTTAAGTAACACCAAAGGCAATGTTAAATTTTCAACTTTTAAACATAAAAATCTTGTCGTCCTTCTCAAAACAAAGTATCCAAAATCATCTTAAAACACAATACCTATATGATTCGGGCAGAAGTTTGCTGAAGATAAAAAAAATTTAAGAGCTACGACTACATTTCACAGATTGGGACACTGAAATGTTCTAATAGTTCCAAAGTATCCGACTTTAATTCACCAGGATGTCAGAAAAAAATCAATGAAATCCATACTAAGAAAAGTATGGTATTTTGTAGAATGTTATATATCCTCTAATCATATTGTAGATACGATACGATTTCTAGCTGTATAACTCTTGTTATAAGCACTATTAGACAGGCAAATATTCTCACTCTTAACAGCAACGAGAACATGACGGATTTGATGGTACCAATAGTAGAACTGTTCCACCTTTGTCTATGTTATGTCTTCAGTAAACATCAATGGTTGTGTCATCAGTCTCAAGAAGCTAGAAATTGTGGTTATAATCATCTCATTTTACATGGTCTACACTTTACAAAAAATTTGTCAACCATAATCACAATTCCCGTAGCATTCATCCCATTGACAACTAGATCTACTAGGTTGCATGTCCTTATATATCTTTATTTCATACGGAGTATTAACCAATACTCTTCCTAAAACATCCTACTACCCAAAACAGTCCCCATTAAACAAGAATTGTCATGTTGGTAAAAAAAAAAGTGACGATAGCGTGCATATTTAAATGCAAAAGTCACTTTACATTCATCCACAATAAGAAATGTTTTTATCTTGATCAGATTTTGAAAAACAAAAAGTTCAGCATCTGTCCTCATGAAAAAGCATTCATAATCTTGCCTAAAAGTTCATAATCTTGCCTCAAACACTACTTCCATTCATAAATATGAAACATAGGCCTTGTTTGGGTAGGAAAAGAGGAGGGAGAGGGAGAGAAGGAAGGAAGGGGGAATAAGGGAAGAGAAAGGGAGGGGAATGGGAGAGTGAAAGTTTTCCCTCGAGAGATTTTAATTCAGTTTCCCTCAGCTACAAAGTCCTTCCATCAGCTAACTAACGGAAATAATCTCCCTCCTTTTCCCTTCAAATTTTTGGATAGGAGGATTTGGAGGGAAAGGAAGGGGAGGGAAGGGGAGGGATGAGAAATCCTTTGTTTGTTTAATAAAATGGAGGGTGGGGGATTTGGAGGGGAGTGAAAATGGATCCCTCCATTTCCCTCTTCCAAGCCGAATTATTTCCCCTCCAAGATAGGAAAGATTTGGAGGGAAAATGACCTCCTCCATTCTCCCTCCCCTCCCCTTCCCTCCCTTTCCCATCCCTCCTTCTCCCTCCCCTCCCTTTTCCTCCACTTTTGCTATCTAAACACACCCTTAGGGTTGATTCTTTCGTGTTTGTAGTCTATGCTCTACCTTTTGATGGGAAATAAGGTGATGGTGACCTAAAATTCCATTTCACAACCGAAGTAATTCAATGCCACATCCCAAATACGAATTCTAATGGAAACACTGGACATACTTATGTTGACTAAATACCTAAGCGGCCAGATGTCAAGGTACACAAGAAAGGACTACAAATTTCCAAATTTGCCCAACCAGGTCCCACCATTCGTGAGCACGCAACCTTTTAACTCCCCGTGCTCAATCTAGTAAATTATTATAGCATCTTTAGTGGCTTACTTTATTGATTTCTCTAGGCTACTAGTTAAATTACCACAATGACATATAAATGACTCTTTTGCCCATTTTTAAACTAAGAAAATTACAAAGAAAGTCTTTTAAGGGATAGAAAATGCCAATCGACGAAAAAAGCTATAGGCCGCTGACCTGACTACCAGTGTCCACGCATCCAAGCTGTGAGTTCGTGGTTGTATTCCAAAAACGGATGCATCTATCAGCTGTACCACCACCCGATGCAAGGAGCCCATGAAGATGGGGTGACCAGGCAATTGCTTTAACTGCTGCAGTATGCTCTGAATATTTCAGCAAAGGTTGAGTCTTATGTTGGTTCCACACAAAAAGCTGTGACCAAGAAAGAAGAGAGTATTAACATTCTAAGTACTTGCCCAACTATGAGTAAAAAGTAGTTTTCAACAAGCACGAAACTCAGAAGACTCACCCTATTGTCATTGCCGCCTGATGCAAGTTCCCGATTATCATGAGACCACTTGAGACCACAAACCTGAATAAAAAAAAATAGGTAACTTTATAACATTCAGTTTCAAGTGTAAATAATTTGAAGGAAGGCCATTTGATTTCGGATATCTAGTTGCCAACTTTGTCGAGTTATTTTCCAGGTACAACTTCCTAAATGGGGTAATATAAAATAATTGACATGATTGATCTCACATTGCATCTTTATTAGACAATAATGTTCTCAATTGACATCTTACCATGAAAAAAAATGGGGGCCAGTAAAAATTGGATGGAAGGTGTGACACATAAGCCCTAGAGAAGAAAGCCAAAAACAAGAATGATGGCAATTGCAGTATTTAGGTCAAACCTCTGATTTGTGTCCAGTAAGTTTACCGATGAAATCATCGTTTGCACGTATATCTCTTTGCAAAATACTCTTATCTCTGCTACCAGATGACAGCAGAGATGAAGTCCACGCCAAAGCACCCGCACGCATTCGGTGGCCCTGCATAGTCCGAATGTTCTTGCAGCGAGAAGCATCCCAAATCTGCAGGAAGAATCAACACCATTTTTACTTCTAGCAAATAATTAGCAAATAATTCCGTATCCAATCTTCTATAATCGATTCATTGATAGATATACAACATAATTAAGAAGCAAGTAATATAATACCTGGACTTTGCCTTGATTAGTCCCAATTGCTAGATGTGTCCCTTGTTGAGCCCACCCTACTGAACAGACAGTATCATCAAGCCCAAGGTCGCATAATTTTGTGACCTGCAGAAAGCCGTAATGTGAGTCAAGACAAGAAGCAATACTAATAAACATGATTGGCTTAAGCTGAGGCATGAGAGTTAGAAGGCTACCTTGCTACTGCAAGCATTCCACAAGTAGACACAGTTACCCAATCCGACTGCAAGAACATTGTGCGACGACCAATCCACTAAGTTGAGATAAAAATCATCTTGCAATGCCGGTGCATCCAATACCTAATACCAAAGCCAAAGTCAGACCTAGATATGTTTAGCCCCCTAAATTTGAAATCACTAAGTCTTGCTAAATACTAGCACATGGTCGTAATAAACACATACAAAAATTGGTATTTCATATGCAACAAGTAGGATAATTTGGTATGTATTTATGGCGTTTTAAATGAGAATTAGTGATTAGTAGTACCTTATGAGGAGAGCGAGGGAGGTTTCTTGGGGACTTAAGAGGACTATAATAAGAGCGAGCAGGGATGGAATCGTCAGAACCAAAGGGCGAAAGCGACGGCATTGGCGTCCTTGTTTGGGTCTTGTACCGAAATATATTCGTATTCACGGGTGATCCTGTTTGGGGAGTACCCGGATAAAAAGATCCAGATTCGGGTCCGAATAAGGCAGCACGGAGCATCGCCCTGTATAAACCAAACCCATCTTCACGGATCCCATCTCCCTTCCCGGATACACAACCATTATTATTACTATTATTAAAAGAAGAAGAAGAAGATGATGATGATGGAGTATTTGGAGATGAACAAGTGGATGATTTAGAAGAGGGAGAGAGAGAAAAGAGAGAAAAGTGTGAGGAAGATCTTGATGGGATAAAACGGTCACTCAATATGGTACGAGATGATGCTGTTGATGACTTGTGATTTGTGTTCAACATACGTTCTATAATAATCTTACTATTAATATTTTTAATTGTGTTAATATTAATTGATGGACGTGACATCCTTGACGGGTAATTTATCAATGGAGGAGGAGAAGGACGAGGAGGAGTGAGATCCCCTTCCATGGTCAACACCATAACACTATGAGGAACGAGGACAAAGAAAGTAACAAGAAAATTGCAAGATTTAGAGGAAGATAGATAGAACTATAGAAGGAGGTGATGAACAACAGCATGTGGGTTGAAACACCCCACCATCATCACTGTCTTGCTGTTATTATTCTTTTTCCCGGGAAACTAAACTCGCCTTTTTGCGGGTAAAGGGTAAATTTCGGAATTCACTCCCACGGTTAATTCTTCTTCATTTCCATTCATCATCATTGTCTTACTATTAATATTTTTTTTTTTTGGCATTATAAAGATAATGCTTGTTTGTTAATGTGAAAAGGTTCACAATAATGATACCCGATTATTTTAAAAAGGTTTAAAATAAAAATGGATTATGTGAGATTAAAATTGTTGTGGGCAATTAAGGAATTGTCACATAATTTTGATCGTATAAAAGGTGGTTTGGATAAATTACTCTACATAATTACAGAATTATGTCTTGAAGAATTAATTTATATAGTTGATGCATTTTATTTTTGTCGAATGAATGAATGAATGTTTTTATTTACGTATTTTTGCAATTGGTTGAAAAATGTAATACCTAGTGTGGCCTTAGTTAATCATGTTTTCGTAATGATGGAAACATGGTTTGGATGTATTTATGAGATCTCGAATCTCCTTTTATTTCTTTTAATTATGTTTTTGGAATTAGAATGTAAATAGGTTTATTTTGTAATTTTGAAAATGTAATTTAAGAAAACTAAAGATGGAGATCGGATGCTCACTCCCGCTACATGGACCAAGATGGGACAAAGTCAAGCTTCTCGGGTCCATAAGGATGGATTCCAAACTTGTATTTACTGTTCATTTTGGTAGATAGGCCACACTAGGACCGTTGTAATAGTTTACGTATTTTTCGTTCTTTTGCTTTTCATTCACATGTTAAATAATTGCATCATATTCCGCCTAAACCAAACCACCTAAATTGCATGAAAAATGATTCATATAGTTTGAATTTTTCATCTTAGACATACAGATGTCACTCGTTCATAGGGCCATCACCTTAGTCTAAATCATTCACGAAATGCTAGAAATTTGTTCACTTAAAATGAATTAAATTTAAGATGATGGGATCTTCCTCTAAAATGAAAATTGAGATTAGTCTTTATAGGGAAAACTACTATGAACCCCTTCTTCGTCGGAAGTCATAATATGACCCCTTCTACGTTGGGTAAGTAGTGAGTGTTGACCTATTTTATCTCAACATTATAGTACGAGTAATATCTCGTGATTATGATGGACTAAAGATAGAATTTACAGAAATTTATCGACCAGGAATTCTAAAAGTAGAATTAGCCAAGAGGTTGGCTTATCAATTTACAGAAATTGAGTCTTGGGATCATTTATATAATTCTTGAGGGAGGTCAATTGTATAAATGCTTGAGTCATCGCATTAAACAGTTTTTGCATTAAGACTTAATTTTTAAAACGATGAAACTTATCATAATTTTTCTTCTTTTCACAGTTTCTTGAATCCGTTATATACAGATATAACTGCTTAAAATAACAAATGGCTGGACGTACAGACGACCCAATGCCAAGTGCTACACTCGCTCGCGAGTCCTGGCTAAAGATCTTTATGGACAACATGAATCAGTCCACGCGACTGAAGAATGATGGGTCAAACTTTGCGGACTGGGAGGCGGCATTACAGAATGCTGCCATTGCTGACGGTAAGCTCAAGTACTTGACTGAGCCACTACCGACTAACCCAGGCCCCAATGCAGGAGCCAATGCATCACTTGCTTATAGTGATTTCGTAATGGAGGCGGGTGCGTTAAAGAACGTACTCATCTTTTCAATGGAATCCAATTTGCAGAGGCGATTCATAGCCCAGGGTGCAAACAAGATTTTCACCACTCTCTCTAACGAGTTCTCGAAAGCTCCGAGGATCGTTAGCTATGAGTATACCTGTCGCTTCTTTGAAGCGAAACTCCAGAAGGGCCAAGCGGTTAGCCCACACATTCTTGCTATGATCGAGAATGTCGAGAAGCTGGAGGCTCTTGGTTGTAAAATCGATGAGAAGATCATTATTGATCGTGTGCTTCATTCACTTCATGATGGTTTTGCCCTTTTCAGGGCAAATTACTATATGAATGATATGAAGAAAAGTCTTCATCAGCTCCACTCACTTCTCGTACAGACCGAGAGTGATCTGAAATTGAGTGGGAGTGTGAAACAGGACGTTCTCATGATTAACAACAAGGGTAAGGGTAAGGGCAAGGCTCAAGCTGACCTATCTGTAGGGAAGCCAAAGTTCAAAAAGCCAGGAAAGGTCAAGAATGGGCCTGGTGAGACTAGCGGTAGCTCACAAGGCAAGACAAAGAGCAAAGACAACATGGAGTGCCACCATTGCCACAAGACTGGGCATTGGAGGCGGAATTGTCCCGTGTATGCTGAAGACGTAAAATGAGGACGCGTCACTCCTATTGGTACGTCATCTTCTATTCATATGATTGAGATTAACCATGCAAGTTTCGGAACTTGGGTACTAGATATTGGTTGTGGTTCTCATCTGTGTAATCATTTGCAGGGCCTAAGAAGCATCAGAACTCTCGCAAAGGGTGATGTGGACCTGCGAGTGGGGAATGGAGCTAGAGTTGCTGCCGTTTCAGTGGGAACATATGTAATCCAACTCCCTAGTGGTTTTGAGTTATTGCTGAATAATTGTTACTATGTACCCAGTTTGTCGAAAAACATTATTTCTGTTTCCGTACTTGATAAGGACGGTTTTTCGTTTTTAATAAAGGATAATAGCTGTATTTTCTCTTTAAACGATATGATTTATGGTAAAGTTGTTTCCATAAATGGAATATATGTTTTAGATCAAACCACAGATATATTGCATGTGAATAATAAGAAAGCAAAGGTTGGTGACAAAGATCAAACCTATCTATGGCATTGCCGTATGGGACACATAAATGAAAAACGCGTGAAAAAGCTCATTGATAATGGGACAATCTCCCCGTTTGACTATGAATCTTTTGGCACGTGTGAATCATGTCTCATAGGCAAAATGACTCGAATTTCCTTCAAAGGTGTTGGAATGCGCGCTGCTGACCTATTAGGACTCATACATACTGATGTGTGTGGACCTATGTCAATCAACGCTAGAGATGGCTATAGATATTTTATCACTTTCACGGACAATTTGAGTAGATATGGTTATGTCTACTTAATGAAGCATAAAAGTGAGTCCTTTGACAAGTTCAAGGAATTCCAGAATAAGGTTGAAAACCAACTGGATAGAAAGATTAAAGCACTACGTCCAGATCGTGGTGGCGAATATCTTTCGAATGAGTTTGATCAACACCTCAAAGACTGTGGTGTAGTACTACAGTTAACTCCACCTGGAACACCACAATTGAATGATGTGTCCGAACGGAGAAATCGAACATTACTTGATATGGTTCGATCCACGATGAGTCACACGGTTGTACCTGACTCATTATGGGGATATGCTCTATTATCAGCTGCTGTAATACTTAACCGAAGTCCGTCTAAAGTTGTAGACAAGGCTCCATATGAATTATGGGAGGGAACGGTCCCTAACTTGTCCTTTATTCGGGTTTGGGGTTGCGAGGCTTATGTCAAATGGAGACCTGACGATAAGCTCGGCCCACGATCGGTCAAGACATACTTTATTGGTTATCCAAAAGGAATGTTTGGTCATTACTTTTATTCGCCTACCGAACAACGTGTTTTTGTTGCGGCTAGTGCGAAGTTTCTAGAAAAAAAATTTCTCGAGAACAAGA
>JAIUZE010071864.1:0-27351 GCA_022085475.1 Heliosperma pusillum | reverse complement strand
AAAGATTAAACCCTACTCCGACGTGGTGGTGAATCTTGAACCATGAATTTGATCAACACTGAAAGATTGTGGTATAGTATCACAATGGACTCCTCCTGGAACACCTCAATTAAACGGTGTATCCGAAAGGAGAAATCGAACTTTATTAGATATGGTTCGATCTATGATGCGTCTAACAGAGCTTCCTGATTATTTTTGGGGTTTTGCTATCTTATCTGCAATATTTTCACTAAATCGAAGCCCGACTAAAGCGGCAAACAAGACTCCATATGAGATATGGACAGGAAAAGTTCCTTATTTGTCATTTATGAGAATTTGGGGAGGCGAGGCTTTTGTTAAGAATAAGTCTGACGATAAACTCGCACCCAAATCTGACAAATGTCTTTTTGTAGGATATCCAAAGGAATCACGTGCTTATTACTTCTACAATAAACACGAGGACAAAGTGTTTGTGTCTCGTGATGCAGTCTTTTTAGAAAATGATTTCATTTCTAAAAGACAGAGTGGGAGAAAATTTGAACTTGATGAAATCCAAGAGCCACAAACCGAAAAGGATGTAGAGGAAAACGTTCCCTCTTCATCTGGTACGGTAATTATTCCTTCGGAACCTAGGAGGTCAAGCAGAATTAGTCATCCACCTGATAGATACCTTGGTATTATAGAGGAAGGTGATGACTATAATGTGTTACTTTTTGAAAGTAACGAACCTACTTTCTACAAAGCAGCCATTTCTAGTCCCGACTCAAAGCTATGGCTCGGAGCCATGCAATCCGAAATGGATTCTATGTACGACAATCAAGTATGGGACTTGGTTGATTTACCTAAGGAGGTACGACCTCTTCAGTGTAAGTGGATCTATAAGATCAAAAGTGGCATAGACAAACATAATGATGTTTATAAAGCTAGATTGGTGGCAAAAGGTTTCACCCAAGTTCATGGTCTTCACTATGACGAAACCGTCGCCCCAGTCGCCATGCTTCGATCCATAAGGATTATCTTAGCGGTTGCCGCATTTCATAATTATGAGATTTGGCAAATGGATGTCAAAACCGCCTTCTTGAATGGGATTTCCTAGAAGCAGCGAATTGTACATGACACAACCCTGAAGGTTTTTTGATTCCATCAAACCCTAAGAAGGTATGCAAACTTAAGAGATCCATCTATGGTCTTAAGCAAGCATCCAGGAGTTGGAATCATCGTTTCGATCATGTAATTAAACAAAATGGTTTCACTCTAAGTGTCGAGGAACCGTGTTTATACATGAAGTTTAGTGGGAGTAAAGTAACTTTTCTAGTCTTGTATGTAGATGACATACTACTCATTGGGAATGATATTCCAATGCTCACTTCTGTAAAAGAGTGGCTAGGAATACATTTCCAAATAAAAGACTTAGGAGAGGCCCAGCGCATCTTAGGTATCCGGATCTATAGGGATAGATCTAAAAGGATACTAGCATTAAGTCAAGAGACTTATATTGATAAGATCCTTGATCGGTTCAACATGAAAGACTCTAAGAGAGGCTTTATTCCTATGGGAAGTGGGATCACTTTGAGCAAGTCAGAGTGCCCTACGAAACCCGAGGAAATTGAACGCATGAAATTGATCCCTTACGCATCAGCTGTTGTATTAATCATGTATGCTATGATGTGCACTCGTCCCGACGTTGCATATGCTTTGAGCATGACAAGTCGTTACCAAGCAAATCCAGGTGAGAGTCACTGGATAGCCGTAAATAACATCCTTAAGTACTTAAGAAGGACCAAGGATTCGTTCTTAGTGTTTGGAGGCGAGACTGAGTTACGTGTAAAGGGTTACACAGATGCCAGTTTCCAAACAGATCGGGATGATATGAAATCCCAATCCGGCTACGTTTATATGATGAATGGAGGAGTTGTTTGCTGGAAGACTTTCAAGCAAAGCGTTACAGCGGATTCTACAACAGAAGCAGAGTACCTTGCAGCGTCTGTAGCTGCAAAGGAAGCTGTGTGGATTCGGCAATTTTTGGAAGGACTATCAGTAGTCCCTACTGCCAAAGATCCTATCACAATTTATTGTGATAACAGTGGGGCTATTTTTCAGGCCAAAGAGCCCAAGTCTAGTAACAAGTCTAGACATGTACTTAGGAAATATCATGTAATAAGAGATTACGTGGACAGGAAGGAAATTGACATTTGTAAGGTTGGGACAGATGACAACATTGTTGATCCTTTAACCAAGCCTTTATCAAAGGCTAAGCATGATGGTCATGTCGTCACAATGGGATTGAGACGTGTGCCAGAATTCCTTTAGATTATGTAATATGTAATAATTGAATGTTGTATTAATTATTTCATATATAATAATGGCATTTATTGTTCGAGTTTTATTTTAAACTCTTTTATTTAGTTTGACTAAATTTAATACTTTGTTTATCCGAATAGATTGTTGGACCCTATTCAAGTGAATAGGACGAACTTAGTATTTTGTCCCTAGTCACTCAATGAGGTGACTTCTCGAAATGACTAGATTGTAAGTCGATCGATGGTTGGTTCATCACCATGGGGTCATGGAGATGACTGGTCGTTTACATAGACAGACTGTATGACACTCTGTCGGACAGTGACATGATAGAGACCCTTAAATCAATTGTTTGATGCCTGGTCGTGGCAGGGTCTTCTATCTGATTCCTATAAGTCGATTCTTTTGACTGGCGACCGTCTATCTGAGTCGGTGCAGTTTCCGATTGGTTTTGGTTGATGTTCTAGGTCGTGCCGTAAAAGGAGGCCGATGGACTTCTTCTGGATCATGGTGATCTGCATCAGACAGAGTAGATGGATCAACAGGAATTGTCCACCCACGTTGGGTAAAAACATCTTTAGGCCACTCGAGGAGTAGTTACTGTAAATGCGTGGCCACGCTCGGAAAGAGATCTATGGTAGATTTTCCGGTCAGACAGTTACTCTCCCTATCGAGAAAACCACTCTAGATATTGTCAATCGCAAGTGCGACCTGAAAGACACCTTGCGTTGAGTGGGAGATGTGATAAAAGAGACAAGAGAATCGGTGACGCCACTTGTGTCAGACAAGTGGGAGATTGTTGGTAGGTGTCCCTCCACAAAAGTTGCGCCACATAATAAACTTATTTGGAATATACTTGGGGATATTTATTGCTATATCTATGATTAGTCCTTGATTCAACGTAAATCACTAACGGTTGCTGACTAGATTTGACGTATTGTCGTTGACGGCGGTTATTCAACTGATCCCTTTCGGTCACACCTAAAGGGATGAAATCCACATAGTACTAATTATTTGTATACGATACAGTTATTAGTACATTACTATATTCGATATTACAGATAGTTAATGTAGTTAGAAAATGAGTGTTAAGAACTCAAATTCGGTTAAGCGTATTTTTCAAATGCTGCGAATAATTGACTAATAAATTTATATCTTATTTTAATACGATAAATAAGATTTAACTTAGTAATTTAATCGCGTTTAAATTACTAAATTTAGTTGAGGTTTTGTAGAGAGAGGTAATTAGTTAATTATATTTACAAGGAGTTGTAAAATAAATTAACTAAGCATTGTGGGACCCATTATATATTGATATAATGGTAAAATATTACTTAAAATGTTAAGTACATATTATTTCTTTAATTGAGTCATATAATTGTTATATGATCAAATTAACACTTAATTATACAAGATAATTAACCATATGATCAATAAGTATTTGTAAGACAAATATCAAAAAAATCAAAATGGACCAAACTAAGGCCATTGTGGCCGGTTGGGCTAGTAGTTACATGGCGATGATTTTGTTCTTAGTTTTACTCTTTAGTTACTTTATGAAAGTGACATAACAAGTAGTAAACAATCATCACTTGTTCTACAACACTCCACTCTAATGCATGTGATCAAATTATGCAAAATAAGAGTCCTTATTTGGACAATTTGGACCGGCCAAATGGCCTATAAAATGAGCACTTTTGTTCATTTTATACTTACTTCATTTTGTGCTTTGTTTCCTTACTTCTCTAAAAACCTCATATTCTTACTAAAACTCTCAAACACTAATATTTACTAAGTATTACTAGTGTAGTAATATAGTCATAATATTAGTAGAATAATATCTATCTTATTATCTAGTTATTAATAAGGGTAGATTATTTGGGTTAATCTTGGTGCAACTTAGAGGAGATCTTCTACTTTGGGGATTATTTGTATTCATCCATATTATTAGCTCAAGAACAACAAGAAGAAGTTCTTGTTGTGCCCTTATATTTTCCATATCAATGTGAGGAAATTTCTTCTCTTATATAAATGTCTTTATATTTGCATGCATGTTACATAGATCATTAAATACTAAATTAACAAGTAATTTAGCAACTAATTAGAGGAGTCTAATTAAGGTCTATGGACTTTCAAGAAGCCGATGATCAAACCGGAAATCAAGGAGGACAAGGTGCCATGCATGATCCCGATTTTCTGGATGTGGAGTTTAGTTCGAACAACCAATGACAAAGCTGGTTTATTATCAAGAGCAAAGGTATGAGAGCTACCAAATTCCTTGATATTTATTCTATAAGGCACATGAAGCTTTATGAGCATGTCAAGGCATTATTCAGGGGTCTAGGAATGACCACTAGTATGAACTTTAATTATAAGACCTATCCCCAATTGACCCTTGAATTCTTGAGTTCATTTGAGTTGCGAAGATCTAGGCAAAAAGACTCTATTCCTTAAGTTCGATTTCGATTGTTCAACGATGACTATAGTATGGACTTAGGGACCTTTGCTGATCAATTCGGTCTCACCCTTAGGGATACTGTTACCTCACCTCCCGAGGGCTTTGATATAAGCCGTGTTTGGAGCGACATTTCTACTTATCCTGTCTCTCGTTGGGACCATATCCCACACCAACACATTCATCATCCCGCCATTAGAATTTGGCAAAGATTCATGGGATGGACCTTCTTGGGTCGTGCCGAGCCTTATTTGGTGAGACGGGTAGAGTTGGATGTTCTAGGAGGGTTCTTGAATGTAAATGGTATGAACCGTGGTCGATTAGCATTCCTTACTATTTGCTGTTCAATTGACTAAAGACACTAATCCAAAGAACACTGGCATTGTTTATGGAGGCCTTATCACTCACCTTTCTACGCGAGTTTTTGGTTTTAACCAAGCCACCACTGACCTCCAGGCATTGACTACACCTCCCACCGAGATGGGAAATGGGTTGGATTATGATTATTTTGTGCAGCTTAATTGGTTTCGTGTCTCTCACCCCCATATGATATGGAGGATAGCTGGCCGTGATTCGGTCAAGTTGACCGCTGAGGTAAACGATATTCCATTGCTTACGCAGCGTCCTCAACTTCAGGAGGGTGAGACCAACTTACCCCGTCCCACTTAATTTCTTCCTGTTGGGGATATTACCCCCAATGACCCCCTGTTCAGATTGGATCCCGCCGTCCTGAGGTAGGATCATCCTCTCAGTCGACCCATGCTACGGGGGACATGACTGCCATGTTTCAAGCCTTGACCATGTCCATTGATAGAGTCCAGTCCGACTAGCAGCTTGCTCTGCACCCCATTTATGATCACTTTGCGAGGCAAGGTGTGATTAGACCTGAGGGCCCCCACCCATCTTTCTATACTTGGCTCGAAGGGGGGTATGGTACTGCTTATGATGCAGGTGTACATCAGACCGGACCTGATTACGGTGGTACTGACTATGGCGTCGAGAGTTTTGGAGGATATGGAGGTGATTTTAGTGGTCACCAAGTAGATGAGTACCAGTCCTTAGGAGCCAGCAACCCTACCGGGATCGTTGCTTCTACTAGTAGTTATTATTTTGCAGATGATACCTACTGCACAGATGCTTCTGGATCCGCATCCGAGCCGCCTCCTTCAGAGAGGAGAGGCTGTAGCTAGTGGCCTTTGAGATGAGATGATAACAAGCTCCCCTTGTTTATACTAGCTTGGGGGAGGCTCGACATTTTGTAAGCTTTTTTTTTTCCTTCTTTTATTTTTTAGCATTTTTAATTTTCTTTTCAGCCCCTTTTTCCCATTAGAATTTCATCTTGTTTCTCTGTTCTATGTGTTACCAACCGTTTCTCGGTTTGCTTCTGTTATAATCGCATGCACATTGAGGACAATGTGAAGTTTTAGCTTGGGGGATGATTTGCATTTAGGACTTACTGCATTTAGGATTGCATTTAGATTTTTACATTTCTCATTAGCTTATTTTCTTCTAATTTTATTAGTTTATTTTTAGTTTATTTTTTCCTTGTTTGTTTTTATCATTTTGAAAATCTAAAAAAAAATCAAAAAAAAAAAGACAAAAAGAAAAGATCATTTTCATCTTACATTTCTCAATTTATATTTTTTATAAGCTGATGTTTCATTATGTTATGAGGAATTGTGCATTCATGGGGATGTCATGTACACAGTAGGTAGAAAGTTGCATTTGGACTTAGTTAAGCTTGATCTTTACTTTGGCAAGCTACTCATATTGTAAGGTAGAGCCTCCAGTGGTCGGTACATCTGAACCTGATCCCAGTTTAGGAGTGAGTAGTTTCTCCTTATAGTCTGTGTCACATCAAAACGCATAAGTATGGTTTTTATTCCATTTTCTATAAGTATTACTGTCATGATCTACATTTTGAAGCCATTTACACTTGTTCACATTTCGCATTGCCCAAAAACACCCTTCTTTCTAGCTACATTACATTATTGCCTACCCTTGTTAAGCTAGTAACTGACTATATGTGTAGGGGTGTTCTGTACTTTTGCGATATTCCGATGATGCCACCATTTAGTGTGAACTTGCTGTCTCGGGATTGCTGATTCCCGTGTTTTTCCAGTGAAAGAAAATTTGAAAAGAAAAAGAAAAAAAAAAGCTTTGAAAAAAATGAAAGAGAAAAAGCTCAAAAGAGAAAAGAAAATAAGAAAAAAAGAGAAAAACGCTTCCATGAGTGAAAAGGAAAAGAAAGAAAAATTTTGGGAAGTCATAACTTGATTTGTCATGTTTAATAAGCCAATATGCTGCTTTTGGCTTTGACTATTGTTTATGGAAATTGGTATGATTTGGATCGAGTATCCACTACACATTTGGTTATTACTAGCTTGACTTAAAGCTCCACATGACCAAAATCGTTTGTCCACTTTCTTACCCAAATTTCTCAAACCTCTTCTTTACTTCTCTTGGCTTATTACATTACATTTTGATCATGATTAGTCCTACTTAATGAATTTGGATTGTCTACCATACTAGACTGCGGGCACATTCTTATAAGTTGTAGATAAGAGAGTGTCACTTCAAATTTGGACCAATATTTCCTATTTCACAAAAATTTGAGTGAAGAGTGTATCGAAAGAGTCCATAGTCGATACGATCTTGCAAAAGCTGAAGAAGTCCAAAGAATATTTTCTATGCTGCGTCGTTATGTAAATCTCAACCAGGATTCGCACTTTCCTTTGCCCTTGTTGTTTCGGGTTTATGATTCATCTACTTGTTAAGAGCTTATTTTTGAGATTTGGATGATAGATTGATCATTGTTTGCTACCCTTGTCCTGGTTATGATTGTTATGTTTGCTTGAGGACAAGCAAAGGTTTAGCTTGGGGGAGTTTGATAAGCGATATTTTGTACTAATTTATCCCCCGTTTTAGCTCGATTTCTATATGGTTTATGCACTTTGTTAAGTGATTAACGAGCTAATATTACTATTCTAGTTGTTTTGCGTGCGTTGTCTCGTTTTATAGGAAATGAAGCGGTTTTGCTATATTTTCTTACTTTATGGAGCAAAGGCACTAGAATACAAGTTTACGAGGAAACAATGATAGCAATTTCATGATTGGATCACAATTCCCATTGCATCATTCCTCAAAGTGGATTGGTCTCGACTTTTGACTTAGTTTCTCAATTAAAACACAAGCCCAAGTCAACCAAAGCCTGGCCCAAGACCATTTCCGAGCTGCAAACTACCAAAACAAAACATAGGCTTCCGTGCCCAAAGAAGAAATTCGAAGAGACGAAAAAACGATCCATCAGGGCTACATACGCGATCGGATTTACCATATACCCGATCGGGTATGTATGCTGATGAACGTCTCTTGGCTCTTCTTCTACCAAGCTTTAATGGGGATGTTTATTGCTTTGTCTAGGGTACGAATTTGGACGCAGATGATCAGCTATGCAGCCCCGTAAAAGCCAAGAATCATCTCATGAGAAAAGACACACAATTTAGAAGAGAACAACACAACATTACATATTTTACATATAAGGTTTAGATCATAGGTTATAGTTTATGCAATTTTAGACTATTTTTATAGTAATTTCCAAGTACTTCTCTAGTGTTTCTATAAGCATTTGTCATTATATTGGGTTGGATATTTGTTCTTTGCTTTCTTTCTTACTTAATTGTACTCCAATCCCGGTAATTTTCTATCCTTTATTTACGCAATTTCCGACAGCATTGTTTTCTCTTTATAGTATTTATTTTAGTTGTATTATTTTCATCATCATATTAAGTTCATGAACTATAATCCCATTAGTCTTGTTTTTATATTATTGTTGGTAGGAAATCCATATAAAAGTAATCTAGTTGAAACCAAAATATCGTTTAATATGTCATATTTTATTTTGCCTAATCATATAATAATCATTATAAAATTCATCATTAGAATCATAACTAATATAATCTTGATCACCTTAATCTTTTTAGTACTTTTATTTCGTAGTTTAATTTTGCTTATCATTTTCCTCTTAATTTATTTAATCACATAAATTAAACCTAGTAATGTAAGATTATCATTATGTAAATATAATAAATAAAATTGAAATATTGAAATGATTTGCTAGTTAAAATGAATTAAAAGAAGGATCGATACCAATAGAACCATCTAGTTTGTTTCTTTCTTTGGTTGTGTCAAATTCTATAACTTTGTTTAGTGGCCATAAACAATTGTTTGTATTAGTCAATTTCCGTCTTAGAAACGAGAGTTGGGATGGGAATTAGGACTACCAATAGGGGTTTAGTGACCTATCCAGACTGAAAGGACGTTAGGACCCATTAAAAAGTCGGTACGAATCCGAGAGGAATATACCGCTACAAGGCTTAGACAATCGTAGTAATTATAATATTGGTATCAATAAAGCTTTTGAATCATTTGACATGAATTTCTAATTCTCTATATCAATTTGATTAGATAGTTTATTTTATCGTTTTAGTTAGTTTGTTATATCGTTTTATTTTATTGCCATTAGATAGTTTTTATTGTTGTTTTTATTTTATTGTTGTTAAGTAGTTTCTATGATCATCGTAATTTTTATTGTCGTTTAGTTAGCTTATTTTACTGTCATCAATTAGAATAGGTTTATTTATTGCAATTTCCATACTTGTCATTTAAATATCGTCATTGTACATGTTAGTAGTTTAGATAATCACCTCAAATAAGTCGAACTTAAATGAAAATCACCCCATAGCAATTCATAGTTAACACGTACTCCCTGAGGATCGATCCCTACTTCCCTAATTACATTCTTTATGTTGTTAGCCTAAGTGTGGGTAATTATTTTTGTATCGGGACTGCGACACAACCCGGTCAAATTTTGGCGCCGTTGCCGGGGAGCACGGTTTTGTTTATCTATGTATTGCTGATTTTTGTTTAAAAATTCTACCATTTTTAGGAACAACCGTACCTTAAATCATTAATTACTTTCCTTTTTGTGTTCCTCTTTTAGGTTGACAAAAAATGGTGCGAACAAAAGAAGATTCTGAGTTTCGGGTTTTTGAACTTGCTAATGGGATCCTAAGGGTCCATAACACTCTAATTGCTCTCATTGAAGGTAACCAATTCAGTGGCGAGCCAAATGAAAACCCATTCCACCATATCTTAACTTTTTGTGAGTTGTGTCAAACTTTTATGAGGGAGGGGATCACCCAAAACCAAATCAAAGAAACTCTCTTTCCCTTATCACTAAAGAGAGAAGCCAAATGGTGGTTCACCCGTCGTCTAAAAGATGCCACAAAACCAATGGAGTGGCAAGAGATCGTCATAGCTTTCCATCGCAGGTTTAAACCTCAATCCACCACGTCAACCTTATCGAGTAATTCACAAAGAGAAAGTGGGGAAGGTTCCCAAAGTAATGGGGGAGAGCAAAAGAAAAGCCGAGTGGAAAACTCATGTGATGTTGACACTACCATTTCCTTAGCCTGTCCCGTTCCATCAAATGAAACCACCCCAGGAAGTACTTTATATCGTCCACAAGTTTTAAACCCGTTTACCTCACCAACAACCCCTTGTGAACTTTGTGGAGTAATAGGGCATGTACCTCAAAGATGTGGGAATAAACTCACACCATTAAACCCCTTTCACCCATAATTTCGCCAAACCCAACCTATTAATGCACCCAATACCATTCCATGCTCATCTTTTCAAAATGGTCAAGTAATAACAAAAGTAGATGCCAAGTTGAGGGAAGTAAAACAAGCACAACACAACATGTACTCATACTTCTTTTTATAATATGCTCACTCAAATCAACCATCATGTCTCTCCAAAAGAGAGTAGAAGAGTTAACCCCGTCGAGTTCAAGCCAAACCACCCAAGAGAGTGAAGACCCGTTAATAGTCACAATCGACATGATTAGTGACAAACCTTTTGATAATCCTTTTGGGAATGGAAAAAGTAAGGAGCCCATCTTTAAGTTGCCCCACGAACTTTGCAATAATCCTTCACTAGCCAAACCAACCTGAGCCCCTACACAAGAGGAGACATCCCGTCTCGAATCTTTGATCATGACTTTGATAAGAGCTCAAGGGAAGTTGGAAGAAAGAGTTGGTGAAGCAACGATGGCAAATGACAAAGCTTTTTCAAGGTTGGAGGCAAGGATCGACAAGACATTTCAAGAAGAAGAAACAACCCAAGATTTTCCCAAGGAACCTCCCTTTGTATAAGGGAAGGCTATCATTCCTACAAAGCTTAAAGATCCAGGTTGTTTTAATATTTCCTTCACGTTGAGTCTTCATAAGGTTAGAAATGCATTGTGTGATTTAGGGGCCGCTATTAGTGTCATGCCATTTACCTTCTATCATGACCATTGCCCAGTGCAAATGAAGATTACGAATACTAGCCTTCAATTGGCCGATGGAACTATGCATACTCCAGCAGGAATTGTGGAAGATGTCCCCTTTCGGATTGGGCACTTCCTTATTCCCGTTGATTTTTATGTAATCTTTTCAAAGAAAGGTAAAGACAACTATATTATATTAGGAAGACCTTTCCTAAATACAGTTGGAGCATGTATCGATATGCAAGGAGAGAGGATCACTTTTGAAATGGAGGGATCACGTGCCACTTTTGATAGGAAGGGGAATGTAATGAGTGTAGAAGATGGTGACCTCGAAGCATTCAAAGCTTCGGAAATGTATTTGAATTAAATTGCCATGGGTGTTGGCAAGGGTAAATGAAAATTCAAGGACGAAATCAAGCTACAAAGAGCTCATATCCCTTCACAAGGCTTAAGGAGGGATAGAAATTCAAAGTCTAGCATGACTTAAAAATGCGCTTGTCGGGAGGCAACCCGTTTATCTCTTTATTTTCTTTTTATGCATTCCTTATTCCACTCGATAGACAATGTTTGATAATTTTGTTTTGGACTATTTCATTTGGACTGTCTTTTTGGATTTTTGGGTTGTAATAGCTAGGAAACAATTTTCATTCTACTTGTTATTTTTATAAATGCATGCTTAGTTCGTAATTCTTCGTACTTGGAAGTGGAGGACCTATTGAGATGAAAAGGAGCTACTCTTGGCCCATGTTGCCAAGTCCATTAAGGTTAGTAAGCATGTTCAAGGACGTAGCAAAAAGGTAAGAGCAAGTAACAAAGAAAAAAAGAATAAAATCCGGATCAGCAAACTTACCCGATCGGATTCAGGTATACCCGATCGGGTAAGTGGTCTGTTTCATATTTTGTTCTATTTTTCTTCTATAAAACCAACTTGCTACCTTTGTCTTGCTGCCATAATCCTGTGTTCTTCATCCTCAAAGCTCAAAATCTCTCAAAAACCTTCATTTCTTAGTCTTTTCTTGCAAAATTTGTCACCATAGTTCATCCTAGGCAACATCTAAGCATTATCAAGTAAGTAAATTCTACTTTAGTAACTTCAATCCCTCTATTTTTCAGAAATCCAACATGAACAAACCCTAACCCAAATTTGGGGGTTTTTGATTTTACTTGAAAAACTTGTTTAAATTGGATTTCTAATGCTTCTTACATGTTATAGAGTGAATGTTAGTAATTAATTAGCATGCTTACTATGATTTGAATGCTCATATGCCAATTAGAATACTCATCTCTACTTTATGCTAAAAACTCATGCTTAATGGTAGTATAATGCTTGAATCCATGCTTTATACTTTGAACTTATGCTCTTATTGTGTTATTCTAGCATTAGTACCTTTAAGTAGTGCCCAAACTCAAGATTCAAGTGTAATGTTGCTCAAAATCTTAGTGAAATATTGTTATGCTTAAAAACATCAATTTGTGCTCAAAAATGGCATGATAATGTTTCACTTATGAAATTATGCTTGATTTTGTGCTTAAAAGCCTAGTATTATAACACTTATGCTATCAATTTGTGTTTATGATGAAGTTTTCTAATACTAGTTTCTTGTAGCAAATGGCACCTAATCCAAGTCTTAGGAGATCAAAGAGAGCAAAAAACTACCAACTAAGGGGAAAGTAGTAGAGCCCGTGAAAAAGACGTAGAAATGCTAGAAGCCGATGATCAAACCGGAAATCAAGGAGGACAAGGTGCCATGCATGATCCCGATTTTCTGGATGTGAAGTTTAGTTCGAACAAGCAATGACAAAGCTGGTTTATTATCAAGAGCAAAGGTATGAGAGCTACCAAATTCCTTGATATTTATTCTATAAGGCAAATGAAGCTTTATGAGCATGTCAAGGCATTATTCAGGGGTCTAGGAATGACCACTAGTATGAACTTTAATTATAAGACCTATCCCCAATTGACCCTTGAATTCTTGAGTTCATTTGAGTTGCGAAGATCTAGGCAAAAAGACTCTATTCCTTAAGTTCGGTTTCGATTGTTCAACGATGACTATAGTATGGACTTAGGGACCTTTGCTGATCAATTCGGTCTCACCCTTAGGGATACTGTTACCTCACCTCCCGAGGGCTTTGATATAAGCCATGTTTGGAGCGCCATTTGTACTTATCCTGTCTCTCGTTGGGACCATATCCCACACCAACACATTCATCATCCCGCCATTAGAATTTGGCAAAGATTCATGGGATGGACCTTCTTGGGTCGTGCTGAGCCTCATTGGTGAGACGGGTAGAGTTGGATATTCTAGGAGGGTTCTTGAATGTAAATGGTATGAACCGTGGTCGATTAGCATTCCTTACTATTTTGCTGTTCAATTGACTAAAGACACTAATCCAAAGAACACTGGCATTGTTTATGGAGGCCTTATCACTCACCTTGCTATGCGAGTTTTTGGTTTTAACCAAGCCACCACTGACCTCCAGGCATTGACTACACCTCCCACCGAGATGGGAAATGGGTTGGATTATGATTATTTTGTGCAGCTTAATTGGTTTCGTGTCTCTCACCCCCATATGATATGGAGGATAGCTGGCCATGATTCGGTCAAGTTGACCGCTGAGGTAAACCAGATTCCATTGCTTACGCAGCGTCCTCAACTTCAGGAGGGTTAGACCATCTTACCCCGTCCCACTTATTTTCTTCCTGTTGGGGATATTACCCCCAATGACCCCCTGTTCAGATTGGATCCCGCCGTCCTGAGGTAGGATCATCCTCTCAGTCGACCCATGCTACGGGGGACATGACTGCCATGTTTCAAGCCTTGACCATGTCCATTGATAGAGTCCAGTCCGACCAGCAGCTTGCTCTGCACCCCATTTATGATCACTTTGCGAGGCAAGGTGTGATTAGACCTGAGGGCCCCCACCCGTCTTTCTATACTTGGCTCGAAGGGGGTATGGTACTGCTTATGATGCAGGTGTACATCAGACCGGACCTGATTATTGTGGTACTGACTATGGCGTCGAGAGTTTTGGAGGATATGGAGGTGATTTTAGTGGTCACCAAGTAGATGAGTACCAGTCCTTAGGAGCCAGCAACCCTACCGGGATCGTTGCTTCTACTAGTTGTTATTATTCTGCAGATGATACCTACTGCACAGATGCTTCTGGATCCGCATCCGAGCCGCCTCCTTCAGAGAGGAGAGGCCGTAGCTGGTGGCCTTTGAGATTAGATGATAACAAGCTCCCCTTGTTTATACTAGCTTGGGGGAGGCTCGACATTTTGTAAGCTTTTTTTTTCCTTCTTTTATTTTTTAGCATTTTTAATTTTCTTTTCAGCCCCTTTTTCCCATTAGAATTTCATCTTGTTTCTCTGTTCTATGTGTTACCAACCGTTTTTCGGTTTGCTTCTGTTATAATCGCATGCACATTGAGGACAATGTGAAGTTTTAGCTTGGGGGATGATTTGCATTTAGGACTTACTGCATTTAGGATTGCATTTAGATTTTTACTTTTCTCATTAGCTTAGTTTCTTCTAATTTTATTAGTTTATTTTTAGTTTCTTTTTTCCTTGTTTGTTTTTATCATTTTGAAAATCTAAAAAAAAAATCAAAAAAAAAAATACAAAAAGAAAAGATTATTTTCATCTTACATTTCTCAATTTATATTTTTTATAAGCTGATGTTTCATTATGTTATGAGGAATTGTGCATTCATGGGGATGTCATGTACACAGTAGGTAGAAAGTTGCATTTGGACTTAATTAAGCTTGATCTTGACTTTGGCAAGCTACTCATATTGTAAGGTAGAGCCTCCAGTGGTCGGTACATCTGAACCCGATCCCAGTTTAGGAGTGAGTAGTTTCTCCTTATAGTCTGTGTCACATCAAAACGCATAAGTATGGTTTTTATTCCATTTTCTATAAGTATTACTATCATGATCTACATTTTGAAGCCATTTACACTTGTTCACATTTCGCATTGCCTAAAAACACCCTTCTTTCTAGCTACATTACATTATTGCCTACCCTTGTTAAGCTAGTAACTGACTATATGTGTAGGGGTGTTCTGTACTTTTGCGATATTCCAATAATGCCACCATTTAGTGTGAACCTGCTGTCTCGGGATTGCTGATTCTCGTGTTTTTCCAGTGAAAGAAAATTTGAAAAGAAAAAGAAAAAAAAAAGCTTTGAAAAAAATGAAAGAGAAAAAGCTCAAAAGAGAAAAGAAAAGAAGAAAAAAAGAGAAAAACGCTTCCATGAGTAAAAAGGAAAAGAAAGAAAAATTTTGGGAAGTCGTAACTTGATTTGTCATGTTTAATAAGCCAATATGCTGCTTTTGGCTTTGACTATTGTTTATGGAAATTGGTATGATTTGGATCGAGTATCCACTACACATTTGGTTATTACTAGCTTGACTTAAAGCTCCACATGACCAAAATCGTTTGTCCACTTTCTTACCCAAATTTCCCAAACCTCTTCTTTACTTCTCTTGGCTTCTTACATTACATTTTGATCATGATTAGTCTTACTTAATGAATTTGGATTGTCTACCATACTAGACTGCGGGCACATTCTTATAAGTTGTAGATAAGAGAGTGTCACTTCAAATTTGGACCAATATTTCCTATTTCACAAAAATTTGAGTGAAGAGTGTATCGAAAGAGTCCATAGTCGATAAGATCTTGCAAAAGCTGAAGAAGTGAAGAAGTCCCCCGTTTTAGCTCGATTTCTATATGGTTTATGCACTTTGTTAAGTGATTAACGAGCTAATATTACTATTCTAGTTATTTTGCGTGCTTTGTCTCGTTTTATAGGAAATGAAGCGGTTTTGCTATATTTTCTTACTTTATGGAGCAAAGGCACTAGAATACAAGTTTACGAGGAAACAATGATAGCAATTTCATGATTGGATCACAATTCCCATTGCATCATTCCTCAAAGTGGATTGGTCTCGACTTTTGACTTAGTTTCTCAATTAAAACACAAGCCCAAGTCAACCAAAGCCTGGCCCAAGACCATTTCCGAGCTGCAAACTACCAAAACAAGGCATAGGCTTCCGTGCCCAAAGAAGAAATTCGAAGAGACGAAAAAACGATCCATCAGGGTTACATACGCGATCGGATTTACCATATACCCGATCGGGTATGTATGCTGATGAACGTCTCTTGGCTCTTCTTCTACCAAGCTTTAATGGGGATGTTTATTGCTTTGTCTAGGGTACGAATTTGGACGCTGATGATCAGCTATGCAGCCCTGTAAAAGCCAAGGATCATCTCATGAGAAAAGACACACAATTTAGAAGAGAACAACACAACATTACATATTTTACATATAAATTTTAGATCATAGGTTATAGTTTATGCAATCTTAGACTATTTTTATAGTAATTTCCAAGTACTTCTCTAGTGTTTCTATAAGCATTTGTCATTATATTGGGTTGGATATTTGTTCTTTGCTTTCTTTCTTACATAATTGTACTCCAATCCCGGTAATTTTCTTTCCTTTATTTACGCAATTTCCGACAACAATTTTTTCTCTTTATAGTATTTATTTTAGTTGTATTATTTTCATCTTCATATTAAGTTCATGAACTATAATCCCATTAGTCTTGTTTTTATATTATTGTTGGTAGGAAATCCATATAAAAGTAAGCTAGTTGAAACCAAAATATCGTTTAATATGTCATATTTTATTTTGGCTAATCATATAATAGTCATCATAAAATTCATCATTAGAATCATTATTAATATAATCTTGATCACCTTAATCTTTTTAGTACTTTTATTTCGTAGTTTAATTTTGCTTATCATTTTCCTCTTAATTTATTTAATCACATAAATTAAACCAAGTAATGTAAGATTATCATTATGTAAACATAATAAATAAAATTGAAATATTGAAATGATTTGCTAGTTAAAATGAATTAAAAGAAGGATCGGTACCAATAGAACCATATAGTTTGTTTCTTCCTTTGGTTGTGTCAAATTCTATAACTTTGTTTAGTGGCCATAAACAATTGTTTGTATTAGTCAATTTCCGTCTTAGAAACGAGAGTTGGGATGGGAATTAGGACTACCAATAGGGGTTTAGTGACCTAACCAGGCTGAAAGGACGTTAGGACCCATTAAAAAGTGGGTACGAATCCGAGAGGAATATACCGCTACAAGACTTAGACAATCGTAGTAATTCTAATATTGGTATCAATAAAGCTTTTGAATCATTTGACATGAATTTCTAATTCTCTATATCAATTTGATTAGATAGTTTATTTTATCGTTTTAGTTAGTTTGTTATATCGTTTTATTTTATTGCCATTAGATAGTTTTTATTGTTGTTTTTATTTTATTGTTGTTAAGTAGTTTCTATGATCATCGTAATTTTTATTGTCGTTTAGTTAGCTTATTTTACTGTCATCAATTAGAATAGATTTATTTATTGCAATTTCCATACTTGTCATTTAAATATCGTCATTGTACATGTTAGTAGTTTAGATAGTCACCTCAAATAAGTCGAACTTAAATGAAAATCACCCCATAGCAATTCATAGTTAACACGTACTCCATGAGGATCGATCCCTACTTCCCTAATTACATTCTTAATGTTGTTAGCCTAAGTGTGGGTAATTATTTTTGTATCGGGACTGCGACACAACCCGGTCAAATTTTGGCGCCGTTGCCGGGGAGCACGGTTTTGTTTATCTATGTATTGCTGATTTTTGTTTAAAATTTCTACCATTTTTAGGTACAACCGTACCTTAAATCATTAATTACTTTCCTTTTTGTGTTCCTCTTTTAGGTTGACAAAAAATGGTGCGAACAAAAGAAGATTCTAAGTTCCGGGTTTTTGAACTTGCTAATGGGATCCTAAGGGTCCATAACACTCTAATTGCTCTCATTGAAGGTAACCAATTCAGTGGCGAGCCAAATAAAAACCCATTCCACCATATCCAAACTTTTTGTGAGTTGTGTCAAACTTTTATGAGGGAGGGGATCACCCAAAACCAAATCAAAGAAACTCTCTTTCCCTTATCACTAAAGAGAGAAGCCAAATGGTGGTTCACCCGTCGTCTAAAAGATGCCACAAAACCAATGGAGTGGGAAGAGATCGTCATAGCTTTCCATCGTAGGTTTAAACCTCAATCGACCACGTCAACCTTATCGAGTAATTCACAAAGAGAAAGTGGGGAAGGTTCCCAAAGTAATGGGGGAGAGCAAAAGAAAAGCCGAGTGGAAAACTCATGTGATGTTGACACTACCATTTCCTTAGCCTGTCCCGTTCCATCAAATGAAACCACCCCAGGAAGTACTTTATATCGTCCACGAGTTTTAAACCCGTTTACCTCACCAACAACCCCTTGTGAATTTCCAATTACTACCTTTGTTTAAGATAGTTTGTATTTGTTTAGGAGTTATAAATTATTATTTGATCGTAGCTAATTAGTGGATTTAACGACACCGCTTTTAAGTCTCGTCATCAACCATAAGTTTTATGAGGTTAAAACTTAAGGAAAGTCAAAAATATTTAAAATACAATATTTAAAATACTTATTTTAAATATTATAAATAAATGATAAATCAGATAAATATATAAGAGAATTTATTTACAATATTTCACATTTTTTTTAGTCTAATTTGATACAATGGGAATGAGAAATTTATACCTTGTGTGTTTGAGGTATGTGTATGAAACCCTACTTTTGTGAAACAAAACAAATGAAATGGGATTGACTCATTCCAAACCAATACCTCATACTTAAATAATGTGAACCAAACACCCTATTAACTAGTTTTGGTGTCCGGTCCGGTCCTATGCGGACCACCTCTATTTAGCATTTAAATTTTATTTTTTATATGGAATATAATTGCATTAAACTTCTTTAAATCAAATGTTTCTCATTTATAATACTTCATCCGTCCCGATCAATTATATATCATTTTCATATTAAGGTGTCTCATTCATTTGTTTACCTTTTCGATGATAAGAACTAGTTTTTGTTCCCGTGAACATCACGGGTGCGTTTGAGATTAATTGTTTAAGTTTAGGCATAACTGTAACCTCGCTAGTATGAAACATGATATTTTTGTTGCCTTTTGTTGTTAACCTGGACACAAAAAGATATTTCACCTGATTTATAATTCATGTAGTTTGGTGAGAACCATAACAACATTTTTATTTTTATTAATATATAACATATATTAAGATATTATATTACATGGGTAAATAGACGTAATGCCTGATAAAGTTAATATGGAATTACTTAACTGCACATTGAGAACTGTGAAATAAAATTAACTCTATTAATTGAATATGTGCTAGGTCCATTACTCATTTTCATCGTTGTCTAATATTTTTTACTTTTAATTTGTTTCTCATATATTTTTATCATTAATCGTGTCAATTTCACATAAATACCATTGTAGGCCGTAACCTGCTTTCGTTCTTCGGGTATTTCACTCCTCCCTTGGGGAAGGCCCCCTGTTGTGGCAATTCCACCTGATTTATGTCTTGAATTAATATGTTTTTTTTTCATTGCAATATTTTTTTTTGTTTATAAGGATAATACATATTTTAATTTACTATGTTACATAATATTTGAAGTACGTTATTGTGACAACCCTCGCGAATGCGGAAAGATAAAACATACAAGCATGTGAAAAGATATGCGGAAATACGGTATTTTAAAAACCTTTAAACATGCAAGATATATATATAACACGAGGTGTGTCAAAATGTTACAAACTAAATACGGAAATATACAACAAAGAGACGAGGTCTCTTAAAATGTTAACAAAGAACAAGTGTTTATCCAAAACTAGCTATTATCGTCTAGAGGTGAACTTCCAGGGACAACGCCCGCTAGCTCACACCCGAACCCCAAAATATCATATCCAAAAAGTCATCCAAAGCAGGCAACCTGTTCATCCATGAAAAACATGAATGCCACAGTCAGTGGGGAGTAACTCCGGGTTCTCCCAGCCATATCACATCAAACGTACATATAAGGAGATACGAAAGTAAAGTCATGCATATATATATATATATATATATATTATATATATATATATCCATGTGAGATACAATAAGAATAGATAGGCAATACGAGATATAATGATAAGATCATGTGGAAATCAAATCCGTAACCATCATGTTATTCAACGACTCGGGAAAGACACTCTTAGGCAATCAATACGCTCACTAGGGCTTACATCTCACGTTAGCGGTATAAGATTGATAAGATTGAGACTCAACAGACAAACACGTCAGTCATGCGGATTGATACACAAAATCCAAAATGATTATCATCCATTCACGAACCCAAGACAAGGACGGTGTCACAATTTAGCAATAGGACCATGAATAATGTCATGAAATCACGCATTCAAAAGACGACTAAGACAAAAACTCTCACGGTAAATGAAACGCACTCAGCATCGTGTCCCAAGCAAGAATGATTAAAAGGCATCCACGGGATGACATTTCCCTGAACGCATACACGATGACATTTCGTATATGTAGACTAGTTTCCTCCTGGTAGGAACGATAATTAAACGTCTCCTAATCTAAACCTGGCCAGATTCTCGGAATCACATTTTCCGATTCGACATGCGATGACGTTTCGCATCCAAGACTCGGGCTTATAATATATATATGCCGAGTACCCCAAATTCGGTAGGTCAATTCACGAAAGAGGCGGAAAAACAGCTCAAGCCTCATTACAAGCGGTACGCTACATGCAAAAAACACCACCTCGCAAGTACACAACATTTGACGGCCGGGTCGAACAACGCATAGCGTTCAACTCCCAACAACGTCGTCGTATGCCCACTAACACATGCAATTAAGCAGTAGGATACCTCTCCGTTCCGACATTCCAGCCTTACGAACGGGAAGGTAGCCAAGGGAATGAGAGTACAAAGCACAAGACAAAATAGTGCTCAAACCGTATCATTTGTAAAAACCGACTCAAAGTGGGACATAGCAAAAACCGTCACAAAACATGTGATACAAGCGAATGAAATATCATATATCCAAAACATGAATATTATAAGTCACTACGTAAAATTATACGATAAACGGATCATGCGAACTATTATAAATTACGAGTTTTAGAAATTATATGAAAAGAACACAGCCGTGTTCCAGGCCGGTCAGGAGGGAGGCGGCCGGTGGACCGGCTCAGAACACAGGGCAAAAACCAAAAATCATAGAAAACAGAGAAAAGTGGTCCAGGCCGGTCAGTGGACCGGCGGCCGGTCGACCGGCACAGAGCACCCTATACAAAAATTCCCAAAATTTCAATGATGTTACTGATGTGTTCCCAGCCGGTTGGCAGACCGGCGGCCGGTCGACCGGCCAGGAACACCCCTTCACCCGAGAGCCTCCTTTACATAATCAATCCATTTCAATTCTCATAAATCAATTCTAATAATTATCAACAATCATTATACATCATCAACATTCATCATATAACAACAATCATTAATCATATCATGAATTCTAGGCTTCCTAATCGTATTCTAATACGATTTCTAGCATATAAAGCATGTAAAACACGTAAGTGATACCGAGTAACCCTTCACCGTTACACTTAAGCGTCTCTACTAATCGTCAAGCTCCTCTTCTATAAGGAAATAGTCTTTGTCGGGATCTTGGAGGTCGCCACCTACAAATAGATCGTAAAAAGATGAATAAAGTTCATCTTGAGAAAGACGGAAAGCTTTAAAAGCGAGAAAGACGATAATTTTAATATCAATACGGATAGAGGAAGGTTAGGGAAGAATAATAAGACGAACTTACGGGAATTCTATCAAGTAACGAAGAAGTTACGATGATTCAAAGATCGATATTCAAAGAGGGAATTTGAGATTTCTTAAAGAGGAAGAAATGTGTGTTTTTGATTTTATGTTGAATGAAATATTAGGTTAAGGAAGTGAGTAGTGTGAGTTATGAAGGAAAAAGTCAAAGACGGTTTCAAAGTCAAGAAAGTCAAACCCGACTCAAAAGTCAAGAAAAGTCAAACTCGCCTTAAGACGGGATTTTCATGAAATCTCGCAGAAATTCCAATTACGAACTCGGAAATTCTAAATTCGACTCGGAACTTAAAATTATAAATTAAAACTTAAAATTACTGAAAATATTTCGTAAAATATTTCTACTAGAAAAATAGGGTACATTTCCGGGTGTTACAGTTATATGAATAAAATATATATATATTTAGTTTTTTTGCTTCTCATTTTATACATAATAACCAATTCATTGAAATTAACGGGTAGAATTATACAGCATAATGTTGCACAATTAAATTAATATGGTGTTGTAAAAATAAAATAGTAAAAGCTTATTTATATGCTTAATTAAATGACCGCAAAAGTTCTCACATGTCCCACGCTAGTAAGAGAGGATAGCATTTACGAACGGAGTAAAAACTATAGTGATGTAACTTGATTTGTTTTTGCGAGGTAATTTGTTTTAGTAAAAAAATTCTAAACTTTAAATTTAGAATTTACTTTGATGTTTAATTTTTGTTTAAGTAGTTTAATTTATTTTAAAGTTAAAAGGACAAAATTTAATGTTTAATGCTATAAAATGCTTAAACCTTTTTTTTATAAAAAAAATATAATAAATAATTATGTGACATGTTAAAAGTCTTTTAATGAGAGAATGGTGTAAATGTATAATGAGGTATTTTTTTGTGTTAATAAATGACTTGGTGATGTGGAGGTGGGTTGTGTAAATAGGTGAAAATGTTGATGTGGCATTTAGATAAGTGGTTAGCTTATCTTTTTATTATTATATATAGATGTAACCTATGAGTAAATTGATCTTTCAATTTTCAATTGGACTATTGTTCACTTGTCATCCACCAAGTACAACCACAAGTGGTCCTCTATCATTTCCTTAATAATTGTGTTAAAAGTAAAGGTAAACAAATGATCGGAATGGAGGGAGTATATGTTTATATGATATATCTAGAAATTATGATTAGATGTAAAGTTAATCATCAAATAACTAGTTCTAATACCCGTGAAATTCACGGAATGTTATAAATAATTATTTTTTATTACTTTTTTCTCATTTAGGGTGTTTTTTTTAAAATTATATGAAAATATAATCGAGTACTCTATCTTATAAGTTATAACTCATTTATACTTGGATGCGTGAAGTATTTGTTTTTAAAATAAACTTTGACATGGACATACAACATACAATGTTGAGCCTCAAACATGATTCTTGGAAATACTTATGACTATCAGTAAAAAAAATTTGCTCATAAATTAAAATCAAGAGATCTTCACCTCTTTCCTTCCCGTGCTTAAAAATAAAAACAATATTACAACTTACTATCTGAAAATCAATTTTTTCAAATGATGTTGATATTCCGAGATATTGTATCAAACTCAAATATTAGAGTAACTTAAATCTCACTCGCATTAGTTAGATTGTTGGGATAACATTGTTTAATTTCAAATTGTTCTACAAAAAATACATCCTTTAGTTAGTCTCTTGCTATGTCATGCTTTGAAGGATGCACTCTACAAAATATGAGTGTATAATATTGCATCTTGATCTGTATGCCAACAATAGCTATCGACGAATTTATCTCGACCTTAATATAGTAAATTTTGAGATTTGTTTGAACAAAAGTTCGACAATAACTTATGCTAAGTGACAATAAACCAATCATCATAAATTAATGATGAACACAATTTTATAATAGATAATGTCTACGAAATCAGTCTTGACATTCATCTATTAGAATACATTTTTAATCAAGACATGAGAAAAATAAGGGCAAATCAAAATAGAACTTCAACAAATTACATTATTGAAGTCAAAAATTAATATTTCGACTAAATACATATATACATAATTTAATTAGAGGAAAAATGAGTGGGACTTAAATCGTGTTCCTCTCCGTGCCACTTGAAAAAAGGCGAATACTTAGTACTTTAGTAGTTATTACGTAGTACATTTTTCGATTTCTCAAACAATCAACTTACACGATCTGAAAAGTAAATACTATACAAATCGATAAATGATCATATCATTTTCCATGGAGAAACATATAATATACTTGTACCTTACACGTCGCCAACGTTTTATACATTATATTGTTCATTATCCAATGTTAATATAAGAATGTGAATTACCTGGAAAACTAATATATAACGTCAATGAAATAACGTTTTTGCATAGATAACACCATGATTTCATTCACTTAAAAGGATAATAAAAATGGAAAAAAGGATAGGCTAAAGTAGTAACTTACAACATAACAACAATGGAAGTTCATGACATTGAAACCTGTAAAACACAACAAAATAAATATTTTAAACTTATTTGACTAACAAAAATGTGAAAACCCATTAAAAAATAAACTATTAGCAAGTTATCTACACATAAGTACTTAACATATGCAATATCACTTGAAAAGATGATGTAACTATAAAGGAAAATATTACTAAAGAGACAAAAGCAGAAAATTAAGTGCATCATTAGTTTAATATATACTCTGTAATTAATAATATAACGGTTTTTAAAGTCATTGGTATTTCAAGGGATAGATAAGAGTTGAAGTAGGCTACAAACTTACATTGGATGGAAGAAGATGAAAAACAAAAGTGGAGTAAAGCCATAATAAAACATCTTGAATGTGGCAATATTATTACTATTATTATGATTTTTTTTAATTATTATTATTTATTATATTCTTTATGTATAACTTAGAAGACTTATGAATGTTGTCATTTGACAAGTCACTACTACTCAAGGTTACCCTTTTTATTGTACCCTTTTTATTGTATTGTACGTATAGATTTGTTATATCTTATACGTGGAAATATTTTTTTCTTTTAATGATATTGTATATTTATGTACCAAAAAAATAATATTGTATATTAAAGTTGTCTTCACAAAAATCATATGATTAATGTGAAAATAATTATTAAACTTAAATAATGAATGAATATAAAATCTTATACTTTTACTTTATAAAATATTATTAGGTTACACAATTCTTTTTTTATTTTAAGTTTGTATAACTTTTAATAAACAAATGAAGTGTGCATATTTAGTGCTACGATTACTGGAAATTTAAGTTTAAAATTTTTTAAAAAAATATAACGTTTCCTTTCAACATTTCACAATGTGAAAATTTTAAAAATATTAGTATGAAGAATCTTAATTGATTCATTAACTTATTCTATTACAAATTAAAACTTCAACTAAAATGTCAATTTTAGTTACAAATTAAAACTTCAATTGAAATGTCAATTAATGTGCTCAATTAATTTTAAAATAATGATAATGACAATGACATTTAGTAAGAGATTTTGGTATATTTATTTTATGCATATATAAAAGAGTTAATTTAGTAAATTTATATGGTGTGAGGTGACATCACAAAAAGTTATAAAATGAAAATACTAAAGTTTGGTATGAAAGATGGAGAATTTGTAATTATGAAGTATAATAATGTTTGGAAGATGGAGGCTTACAATTTAATTAGTATATTGATTAATAATTTGCCTTTTTATATTCCGTTTTTAGTTTTTTTTTTTTTTACATTTGATTTAAAGAGGGAGAAATTGTGATTATGAAGTCGAGAAATGTTTTAGGAGATGAAAGTTTACAACTTTATTAGTATGCTACTCTGCCTTTATATTTTTAATTTTTTTAATTTCTTTTTAATTTAACTTGGAATTGTACCTTATAATGTGTCATCCTATTAGCTACTCAATGTAGCCTTTTTATGTTATTGTATATATATAATAATATATATGTATAGATTACAAAGAGTTGGTAAATAAGATGTAATAATGGACATCAATTAATATATTTAATTTGAAATTTAGTTTTTTTTGTAAGGTATACAAAAAGGCAAGAGAAAATAAAAGGGCAACAATTATGTAGGTTTCTTATTATTTTTAATTAATTATAAAAGTGATATGTGGCAAGAAGTTGAGACGTGACACTTGTCACCTCAATGGAGGCTCAACAAGCCTTTTTATATTATTGTAAGATAAGACACATTCAGTATTTTCACTCTTAATATTATTACTTTCATGACATCTCTAGCTAATATTGTTACATTTACCACTCCAGAGGTTACTATTGTTTCGCTAACAATGGTGTTATTTTAACGGTTAAACTTACTATTAAAGATTTAGGTCTTATTAAATATTTTTTGGTTTTAAGATAACAAGAAAAAATTCAGACATTTATCTCAATTAAAAGAAATATGTCCTGGATTTGCTTAAGGACACGGGGCTGTCTGATTGTGTCCCAACCCCATTTCCATTACCTAAGGGACTAAGGGTCTCAAGTTACCTAATAAATTTGGAGAATCTCTATCTAATCTATAGATCTACAAAAGGCGTAAAAGAAAATTGATTTAACTAAACATGTCTATAACATCTTAGTCGGCTTGTGGTGGTCCTGGTGGATTAGACATATGCTCATTATCAGCAACCACGCATGTTGTTAGATACCTCAAAGGTGTATTGGATGCTGCTCTCTTTTATCCCGTTGATTCTCTGACATGGGAGCCTGCAAGTTTTTCTGCAAATCCTTAACTGATTATTGCATTTTTATTGGAAATCCTTTATTTCATTGAAAACTCATAAGTAGAAGACAATATCTTTACAAGCCCAACAAAATCTGAGCTTGTGTGGTTGGTTGGATTGCTTAAGGCTTTGCAGGTTTTTCAACCATTATACCTTATGGTGTGGTAGTATCGCTGCTCAACACATAGCACGGAACCTAGGTTCCATGAATGCACGAAACAACTCTACAATGACGGTTATTTTGTCAG
The DNA here is from genome assembly GCA_022085475.1 of Heliosperma pusillum. Taxonomy (NCBI): domain Eukaryota; kingdom Viridiplantae; phylum Streptophyta; class Magnoliopsida; order Caryophyllales; family Caryophyllaceae; genus Heliosperma; species Heliosperma pusillum. The sequence goes on along the minus strand of JAIUZE010071864.1, from coordinate 474 downwards.
AAAATAGGTGCATGATTGTTTTTCTAGTCACTGCTCATGTTAAGACTACTAATTAGTTGGCAGATCTTCTCACCAAACCATTAGATCAGAGGAGCAACAACACCTCTTTTTATCCCCCAAGCTGGATATCTTATTTGATCCTCATCAAGCAGATCCAACTTGTTGGATGAAGAGTATGAGTTGGATACAAGGTTGACGAACTGTATATGTACATAAGGATGACCGACTGCACAACTAATCACTAGAAGACTACAACTAACCAAGTCGAGTCAAAGTTTGTTAAGTAGGTTGTTAAGTTGTATAAAAAACCTAGATATTTTCTAGAAATCCAAACTCTTATATATAAGTTGTCTACTTTCTCTATCTAAGATTTCCTCCATTAAATCAAAGCTTCAGTGTCACATTAATTGCGTTTTTTTAATCAATTCACCATTTTATAGTTACCTTACTAATTTCAGCTATTTTGTAAGTTTT
>JAIUZE010071863.1:0-22842 GCA_022085475.1 Heliosperma pusillum | reverse complement strand
CATGTTTTTCATGAATGAACAGGTTGCTTGCATGGATGGCTTTTTGCTTATGCTATTTTGGGTTCGGGTGTGAGCTAGCGGGCGTTGTCCCTGGGTGAAACACCTCTAGACGTTGTTTAGCTATTTGCTAATTACTTTGTCTTTTGTTAACACTTTGAGAGACTACGTCTCTTGTGGTATTTTTATTTAGTTTGTAATATTTTTGACACTCCTCGTATTTTTCTATCTTGCATGTATAAAGGTTTTTAAAATACCGTATTTTCCGCTATATAATTCACATGCTTGTATGTTTTATATTTCCGCATTCGCGAGGGTTGTCACAGTTGGTATCAGAGCTTTATCGCTCCCGACGCACACACTTGAACCCTAAACTTAAACTACTTGACCTTGAAATAATAAATGAGAGATGGGTAGAAATTAAGGACTTTACTTGGTAGTCTTGGTGTACTTGATGTTTGTTAGGTTCTAACTTGTTTGTTGATTGTGTTGAGTGATGTTATGTTTGTTTGTATCTACCGCCTTAAGGTGGATCATTGTGTTACCTAGAAGAAGTATCCTCTACCGGAGATTTGAAGATTTACTAGCCTATTTGAATTGTATTTCTTCCTCATCTTTGAATTCTCTCGTCCTTATTGTATTATGTTCTCTTCCTTCTATCTATGCACTTCTTTCTTTTCCAATTTGTTGCCTCTTGGAAATTACTTTTGATAGTTACCTCCCTCTTGCCATTAGTATCCTTACCTTCCTCTTGCAACATTTTTATGGATGTCATACCCATTTGTTTGTGGTATATTATACTTGGTCGGAAGAACTTTGAACTTTGTGGAATATTAGTGGTTGTTAGAATGAGTTTGTGATTTGAGGAAAATGGTGTAGATCTAAATTCACCCTATAATGTTGATTGGTTGAAACTCTAAGGAAAGGTAGTAAGATAAGTTTGATGATTTTAGTACTTGGTGTTTGCCACGACTCATGTGTGAATATTTCGTGGTATTAGATGGTGTAAAGTTGAATGAGTTTCTTATGACTTCTTAACTCATTAGTAATTTAGTCTTTTGGACTTAGAAGTTTAGTATTGTTTTGAAGACCATGTTTATGATACGTCTAATTGGAGTAAATAAGAAGTTTAGAATGATATCTTGAGGTGCGAAATACTTTTGAGGTTAAGTGACGTCTTGTGGTTTCCTATTGTGTGTTTGTGAGTATAGGCTTGGTGGAAAAGCATTTGGCTATAGTTCTTGGAGTTAAGGATTTGATCTTATCTTATGGTATCGGAGACTTGTTTGGAGTAGTAAGTTTTCGTTGTAAGTTGAACCATATTACTTGAGATTTATGATGTGAGTTATGATGGAAATACTTTGGGACGTTAATGATGATGTTTGACTTGAGGTTGTATTGAATATTTGAGTTAAAGGAATGTTACTATGCTTGTGTTGGAATTCCGCAATTTGGAATCCGTGTTATGTGAACGGATGGACGAATTGAGGTGTAGTCGATTTATCAAATTTAGGTGTACCTTACTTTGATGATTGTGGTACGATGGTCCCTTGTAAGAGACCTTTGTTATTGAGATGATTTGCTTTGCTATCGCCTTAAGTTTGAAAGGAGAAATTTTGTGGATTAAACCTTAAACCATTACTCGTGCCATCATTCCTTTTCATTTCCATTCTTGAATGTTTTTGTCCAGATTGATCTTTAAGAAATTACAAGCTCGTACTTTCTTTCTTACTCAGATATCTTCATAACTCTACTATCTCCTTTGTCTCTTCCTCAACCTCGTTTTCCTTTTTCGCCTTCGCCTTTTTCATCTTATCGTAGTCTTTAGTGACGCTCCCTAATGTTCCTTGTATCATGTTCTTTTATACCTACTCTCTTGAGAGGTAGTTTTTCTTATTTGCTAACGTAAGGGTTAGTAGGTGTGTTTTGAAGAAGTTTCGAATATGGTACCTAACCGTCCTATTAAACTAGTTTCATGTTTAGATGATTATAAGGAATTGAGGATAAGCTTAGGATGAAACTCTCCTTGTGGTTTTAGACTATGAAAGCTTGATGTTGCAATATCATTTTGAGGATTGAAATAAGCATAAGGATAGTTGTAGTTGTGGTTAGGAAGTTTAGTGATTTCTTTAAATGTTACTTGGGAATTTGTTGTCTTTAAATGTTGGACCCTAACGGGAATAATTACCTTGTGGAATTTGGATTGGATGACCAAACTTGAGGAATATTGTCATAAGCGAAAACCGATGTATTGAGAGTTTGAAAGAGCTAAATAAATTGATTTACGGTCGCATCGCCCTATGATTGGCAAAAGTTAAGTGAAATGAGATTGTCTGACTAATCTCTTTTGAAGTTTTGTGTTTTAACTTTTGAAGATGAGAAAGTTCATTGTAAATTTAGGATTTTGAGTTTGAAGTAAATTGGATTAAAGGATTTCATGGTAAGTCTCTTTACCTTGTGGTTAATAGCGATCATGTGTCCCTATATATATACATATATCGTTGGTGGTTTCTAATAAGAGTTTGTATATGCATATACCGTGCCGATGGACCTTAGAAGATTCTAATTGGTTTTGAATAATTGGGATTCGTTACTCGAAGTTTCGTGATTATGGAATATTTTTGTAGGATCTCTGATGACTGAAAATGATGCGTTGCAAATTGGGTAAATTGCATTCTCTTGAGGAATTGGTTTATTAGTAGAGTTAGTGATATCGAATTTTTGTAGATCTTCTTGCGGACTTTATCTTAATCTTCCTATCCCTAAGAGTTCGATTTATTTCGTTTTTGCGTGTTTTGTATATATTTTGTTATCGTGATTTGTGAACTTTATGTTCGAATCGCTCTATGTACGTGTAATGTCTTGTTATTTGATTTTATCTTTGATAAAACTTTCAAATTTCCATATTATATTTCTAATTTAACGTTTCAAAGAAGTCTAAAGATGGTTTGTGTACCCTCTTTTTGGAGAAAACGGATTTCTTTTGCTTTTATATTTGGATTTTTGCGTTTGGTTGGATGTTTGCACTTGTTATTGGAGACGTCTGATAACTAGTCCTGCACTTACTAACGTTTGTTTTGAATTTCGATTTCACTATTTCGACTTTAATTTGATTTGGATAATTAGAGTTCTCGTTCGCGACGAGCATTCTTGTGATCCGTAAATAGAGTTTCGCTCTTACGAAAAATTTCCTTAAAACGTTTTTTTTTCGAGAAGAACATCATTTCATAAATGTTTTCCCTTATAAGAGTTTTCGTATTAATTTTGAAAACCGATTCTTGTCCTTAATACTTTTGTTTTCTACTCTCAAGTTTCGAGGACGAAACTTTTTAAAAGGTGGGTTGATTGTAACACCCGCAAATGTACCCTATTTTTCTAGTAGAAATATTTTACGAAAGCTTTTCAGTAAATTTAAGTTTTAAATTAGAATTTTAAGTTCCGAGTCGAATTTAGAATTTCCGAGTTCGTATTTGGAATTTCCGCGAGATTCCATGAGAATCCCGTCTTAAGGCTAGTTTGACTTTTCTTGACTTTTAAGTCGTCTTTGACTTTTCTTGACTTTTAAGTCGTCTTTGACTTTTCTTGAATTTTAAGTCGTCTTTGACTTTTCTTGAATTTTAAGTCGTCTTTGACTTTTCTTGAATTTTAAGTCGTCTTTTAATTTTCTTGACTTTTAAGCCGTCTTTGACTTTTGTTGACTTTCCGACTCACCCTACATATACTCCCTTCCTCACCCTAAACCTAATTCATTTCCCACAACTCAAATTCATCTCTTCTTCTCTAAGAAACCCAAAACCCTTGCCTCCATTTTCATCCAACATTAGATTCGTCATAGTTCCTTCGTTTCTTGCTCAAATTCGCGTAAGTTCGTCTTATTCTTCCCCTCTTAGCTTCCTCTATCCGTATTGGTAATAAAATTACCGTCTTTCTCGCTTTTTAAATTATCCGTCTTTCTCAAGGTGAAAGATATTCATCTTTTATTATCTAATTGTATGTAGGTGGAGACTAGGAAAGCTTAGTAACCGTTTAAAGACGCGAAAAGGTAACGGTGAAGGGTTACTCGATATCATTTACGTGTTTTATGTGATTTCTAGGATAGAAACCGTATTTAGATTATGGTTAGTATGCTTAGGACTTGTGTTGTTGTTGATGGATGTTGTTAGTTGTTAATTGATATGAGAATTGATGATTTGTAAAGATAAATGAGGTTTTTGTTGTTGATAACATGTCGATTTTTGTTTGTCCTTGAGTCCCGTGTGGGACGCAGGCTGCGTTGGGGGACGCAGGCTGCGTCGTAGGACGCAGGCTGCGTCGGGGTGACGCAGGCTGCGTCATTCTCGGCCAACAGAACTTTTCCTGCACTGACCCCTTTTCGTAAAATGATCATATCTCCTTCGTTACTTGCTTGTTTTGGGCGTGTGATATCTCGTTGGAACCGTAAGAGGTTAAGCTATCACCTCGACTTGGAATTTCTGCATTCCCATGTCTATAACTCTAGTTATGACCGTTTGAAGTGGACCCTTGTTTTCGTTGGGTTCCAAACAACGTTGTTTTGGAGAGGTGATCTATGTTTTTATTCATTATGCTTCATAAACTTGTTCTAATGCTTATGTATCATGTATTGACTCATTTTTATCATATTTAAACTTATATGATTCCCTATTCTCATGTTTTGTGACGGTTTTTGGTATGTTCCCACTTTGAGTCGTTTTTTACAAATGTTACGGTTTGAGCACTATTTTGGTATGTGCTTTGTACTCTCATTCCCTTGGCTACCTCCACGTTCATAAGGCTGGAATGTCGGAACGGGGAGGTATCCTACTGCTTAATTGCATGTGTAGTAGGCATACGACGACGTTGTTGGGAGTTGAACGCTATGCGTTGATCGACCCGGCCGTCAAATGTTGTGTACTTGCGAGGTGGTGTTATTTGCATGTAGCGTACCGCATGTTATGAGGCTTGAGCTAGTTTTCCGCCTCCTTCGTGAATTGATCTACCGAATTTGGGGGTACTCGGCATATATATTGTAAGCCCGGGTCTTGGATGCGAAATGTCATCGCGTGTCGAATCGGAACATGATTTATTCCAAGAATCTGGCCAGGTTTAGACTAGGAACCGTATTATTATCGTCGCCCTACCAAGAGGAAATTAGTCTACCTATACGAAATGTCATCGTATATGGGTTGAGGGAAATGTCATCCGTGAACGCCTTTTAATCATACTTGCCATGTACACGATGCTAGTGCGTTTCATTTACCGTGAGAATTGTCGTCTTTGTGTCGTTGTCTTTGGATGCGTGATTTCATGATTGTATTCATGGTCATTGCATGACTTGACACCGTCAAGGTCTTGGTTCGTGAATGGATGATAATATGTTGGATTTATTGTGATCATCGCATGACGTGACTGGTTTGTCTGTCGAGTCTCAATCTTATCAATCTTATACCGCTAACGGTGAGATGTAAGCCCTAGTGAGCGTATTCGATTGCCTAAGAGTGTCTTTCCCGAGCCTTTGAATAACATGATGGTTACGGATTTGATTCCTCTATGATTTTATCATTTTGTATTGGATTGCCTATCTATTTCTTATTGTATCTCACATGTATATCTATACGTATGCATGCTCTACCTTTGTATCTTCCTTGATGTACGTTTAATGGGATATGGCTGGGAGAACCCGGAGTTACTCCCCACTGATTGTGGCGTTCATGTTTTTCATGAATGAACAGGTTGCTTGCATGGATGGCTTTTTGCTTATGCTATTTTGGGTTCGGGTGTGAGCTAGCGGGCGTTGTCCCTGGATGAAACACCTCTAGACGTTGTATAGCTAGTTGCTAATTACTTTGTCTTTTGTTAACACTTTGAGAGACTACGTCTCTTGTGGTATTTTTATTTAGTTTGTAATATTTTGACACTCCTCGTATTCTTCTATCTTGCATGTATAAAGGTTTTTAAAATACAGTATTTTCCGCTATATAATTCACATGCTTGTATGTTTTATATTTCCGCATTCGCGAGGGTTGTCACAGTAACTCCGGGTTCTCCCAGCCATATCACATTAAATGTACATGAAAGGAAATACAAAAGTAGAAGCATGCATATATAGATATACATGTGAGATACGATAAGGATAGATAGGCAATTCAATATATAATGATAAGAGCAAATGTAATAAAAATCCGAATCCATCATGTTATACAAAGACTCGGGGAAGACACTCTTAGGGAACCGAAGACGCTCACTAGGGCTTGCATCTCACCGTTAGCGGTATAAGTTTGATAAGATTGAGACTCGACAAACAAACCATGCCAAGTCATGGTATGACCATGAATAATCAATCATTTAATCACCCATCCACACATAACAATACAATGACGACCTCTCTCACGGTAAATGAAACGCACTAGCACCGTGTACATGGCAAGTATGATTAAAATGCATCCACGGGAGAAAAAACATTCCCTGAACGCATACACGATTCAATTCATTTCGTATATGTAGACTAATTTCCTCCTGGTAGAACGACGATATAAATACCCGATCCTAGTCTAAATCTGGCCAGACTCCCAGAATCACATTTTTCGGTTCGACATGCGATGACATTTCGCATCCAAGACTCGGTCAATCATTGACGCCGAGTACCCCAAATTCGGTCGATATAATTCACGAATGAGGCGGAAAAGAGCTCAAGCCTCATAACAAGCGGTACGCTACATGCAAATAACACCACCTCGCAAGTACACAACATTTGACGGCCGGGTCGATGAACGCAAAGCGTTCGCCTCTCAACAACATCGTCGTATGCCCACTAACACATGCATATAAGCAGTAGGATACCTCCCCGTTCCGACATTCCAGCCTTACGAACGTAGAGGTAGCCAAGGGAATGAGAGTACAAAGCACATAACAAAATAGTGTTCAAACCGTAACTTATGTAAAAATCGACTCAAAGTGGGACATACCAAAAACCGTCACAAAACATAAGCATAAGGAATTATATAAGCTTAACTATGATAAAAATGAATCAATACATGATACATAAGCATTAGAACAAGTTTATGAAGCATAATGAATAAGAAACATTGATCACCTCTCGAAAACAACGTTGTTTGGAAACCAACTAAAACAAGGGTCCACTTCAAACGGTCATAAATAGAGTTCTAGAAATGAAAATGCATAAATTCCAAATGGAGGTGATAGCTTATCCTCTTACGGTTCCAACGGGATGTCACAAGCCCAAAACAAGCAAGTAACGAAGGAGATATGATCATTTTAAGAAAAGGGGTCAGTGCAGGAAAACTGCAGTCGGCCGCGAGTAACGCTGTCAGCGCCCCACGACGCTGCCAGCGTCCAGGGAACGCTGCCAGCGTCCTGTTCGGGCAGGCACGGATCACACAAGTTTCACAATTTCACAAAGGCGTAACACAAATATCATATATCATCACAAATCATCAATTCTCATATCAATTATCAACTAACAACAACCATCATCAACAACACAATTCCTATGATTACTAATCCTAATCTAAATAAGATTACTAACATAGAAAACACATAAAACACGTAAATGATATCGAGTAACCCTTCACCGTTACCTTTATGCGTCTTCACTACGCGTCAAGGTCCTCTTCGATTAAGAAATAGTCTTTGTCGGGATCTTGAAAGTCACCACCTACAAATAATTAATAAAAGATGAATATACTTCACCTTGAGAAGGACGGAAAGTTTAAAAAGCGAGAAAGACGGTGATTTTATTACCAATACGGATAGAGGAAGCTAAGAGGGGAAGAATATGACGAACTTACGTGAATTTGAGCGAGAAACGAAGGAGTTATGACGATTATAAGACGGATCAAAAATGGAGGCAAGGTTTTCTTTGGTTTTCTTAGTGATGAAGTAAGTTTGAGTTGTGAGAGTATGAATTAGGTTAGGAGGTAGTATGAGGGAGTATGAGGGAAAAAGTCAAGAAAAACTCAAAGACGACTTACGACGGGATTTACTTGAAATCTCGCGTAAAATCCAAATACGAACTCGGAAATTCTAAATTCGACACGGAAAATTTAATTCTAAACTAAAACTAAATTTCGCTGAAAAGTATCCGTAAAATATTTTTACTATAAAATAGGGTACATTTGCGGGTGTTACATGTACATAGTAGGCATGGAATGAATCTATAGATGAGTACGCTTGATCTTGACATTTGGCAAGTTACATATATTGTAAGGTAGAACCTCCTTAGACTGGTACATTTATACCCAGTCTCATTTAGGTGTGTGTAGTTCTCCTTGTGATGTGTGTCATGTCAAAACGCATAAGTATGGTTCTCATTTCATTCCTATAAGCATTGCATTCATGATTCACTATGATTTGAAGCCTTTTTCACTTTGAATTACACCTCAAAATTAACCCATTCATACAAATACTTCACAAAATAATAGCTACATACAAAAACTGCCTACCTTTTGAGCTAGTAGCTAGAATATGGTGTATGGGTGCTCTTTTGAGAAGATTTTGTTCCTTGATGTCAAAGTGAATTTGGAAGAACCAAAATGTTCAAGAAGCAATGTTATGTTCAGAAAAGAAAAGAAAAAAATGAAAGAAAAAAAAAAGAAGAAAAAATCGGAAGAAAAAAAAAGAAAAAAGAAATAAAAGAAGAAGTTGTGAGTATCTCCTAAGAAATGTCAAGTCAATATTCAGAAGGAGTTTACCCATGTATTTCGTGTGTAATAAGCCAATTTGTTTCTTTTGGCTTCGTTATCCGTCTTCTGGGAAATTGATCGAAAGTTTGGATTGAGTATTCATTTATCATTGGTAAGTTGCTAGCTTGTCTAAAACTTCACATGACCATAACTGTTTGTCCACCTTTCACCCATTTCCCAAAGCCTTCTACTCATCTTTTCGGCTTCTTTTCTATGTGCATTGTGATCTTTGACTTGTGTTTTGAATTGTTTACCATATTAGATTGCGGACACACTTTCATAAGTCGTAGATAGGTGAGTGTCTCAAAAATATTTACACATAAAGAAATCATCTTTTACATACATTGAGTGTTCGAGTGTGCCGTGAGAGTCCATTTGTCAAAAGATCATGCAAGAGCCAAAAATCTATAGTGAAATTCTTTTTGCTACGCCGTTATGTAAATCTCAGCCATGTTTATGTATCATTCTTGCCCACGTTGTTTTTGGGTTATGATTCATTATGTTTCCAAAGCTTTATGTTGAGATTTGTTTCTTGATGGTGTAGTAGCCAATGCTTGCAACCCTTGTCCTGGTATTGTTTGTTATGATTGCTTGAGGACAAGCAAAGGTTTAGCTTGGGGGAGTTTGATAAGTGAACATTTTTATGATTTTAATCCCCGATTTAGCTCGGTTTTGTATGTCATTTGTGCTTTGTTAAGCCATTTTATGAGCTAATATCGTCTTCTAGGCGAAATCCTATGTTCTAACCTGTTTTGTAGGGAAAGTGACGTTTCTACGCCCTTTTTCTATATTCCCGAGCATTTGCCTAGAACCCGATGATTTGAAGAACCAAGCTTGACCAAGTGAAAGGCATTTCAAGAAGGTTCACTAATTCGAAAGAGAGAAGAAGCAAAGAAAGTTTCGTAGTTGTCGGAAGATCAATCAATTAGGCGGAAGCAATCATCGCTTTACATCAAACCCTATCCACAAACCCAACTCAAGAGGTCAAGGGGGATGATGGAAGTCAAGTCAAAGCAAAGGAAGATGAAACGACAGTCAAAGGACCTGGAATACAACTTACCCGATCGGGTAAGTGGTGTACCCGATCGGGTAAGTGTGCTGCTTCGAGCATGATGCTTCAACTTCCTATTTTTGTCTTGTATGTTTAATGCTCGACCCTTCTCCATGAAACCCTTATGCTATATATAGATGCTCCAGCCCCTCTTCTCAAATCATCCATCTCTTCACACATTCTCTTCTTACATTTCTCCTTAGATTAGAAGGAGGGGGAACTAGCCTCCCTTCTCTCATTTTCTTCTTCTTTAGTCTTTAGTTCTTAGTTTATTTCTGTCCTTTTCATATCAAAACATTAGCTTAGATCAATAAGAATTTCATCCTTGTAATCTCCTTTGTGTGATTCAAGCGTTGTAATTGGTGGATCGATTATTATGTGCAAGGATTTTCTATTATTGTTGTCATTATCGTCATTGATCGTCATATAGGTATTCCCACTTCATCCTTTGTTTAATGTCTTTATCGTTTTCCATTTGATTGTTATTCTCTTTACATATTATCTGAGATTCATTTTCATGTTGTTATAATCGTCATTTCATTTCCTAGATTGTCAATTAGCGTCGTTATTATCGCCATATAAAGAGTCAAAATAAAATAAACATGTCTGTCCTAGTTCTCATTGTTAGTATCATCTTAGATTTAAACATTATCATGAGTGAGTAGTCACCTTTCTAGGGTGTAGGGTAGCCATGTTAGATTGATTAAAAGATGATAATTGGATAAAGAAATTGTGCTTTTAAAACGTTGTGTCTATGCATGTTTGGATTGTAACGATAGTTAACATTTTCTGGCCGGAAATCATCAACTAAAATGGAATTCTTTTCCAAGGTAGAGATGCGTGAATTGAATAGACAAAGCATGACATGGTAGATTAAGACCTAGTAAATCGCCTAAAAGCCTGCTAGACCATCTGATCTATGATTGTAATGAACACATCATTCTTACGAACTCACAATGAATTATTTGCATGTTCCAAATCCAATTTTAACAATATATCAATCTACATGTGTAAACCTACTTCCCTAGATGCTTTTCATCACTTGCTTTATTGTTTTCATTTGTTTTTATTTTGTTTTCATTTATGCTTTATATTAGTTTAGATATCAAAATCCTAAATCCCATATATTCGTTAGATAAAACCCAATTGCGAGACATTTCACATCTTATAGGAAACACCATCTCCCTGAGGATCGACCCCTACTTCCCTAATTACATTAATTTGTTATTAGCCTAATCTGGGTAATTTATCTTTGTATCGGGCTCGGGACAAGCACAATCAGTTTTGTTTATCTATGTATTGCTGATTTTTGTTTAAAATTCTACCAATTTTAGGTGCAACCGTACCTTTAATCGTCACTAACTTTCCTTTTTGTGTTTTTCTTGTAGGTTGACAAAAATGGTGCTAAAAAAGGAAGATCCAAGGTACCGGGTTTTTTTAACTTGCTAGTGGGATCCTAAGGGTCCATATGACTTTGATTGCCCTCATTGAGGGTAACCAATTTAGTGGGAAGCCAAATGAAAACCCGTCACACCATATCCAAACCTTTTGTGAATTGTGTCAAACTTTTATGAGGGAGGGAATCACCCAAAACCAAATTAGAGAAACTCTCTTTCCTTTATCACTAAAGGGAGAAGCTAAATGGTGGTTCACCCGTCGTTTAAAGGATGCCACAAAACCAATGGGGTGGGAAGAAATCGTCATCGCTTTTCACCGTAGGTTTAAACCTCAAACCACTATGTCAAACCTATCAATTAATTCACAAAAATAAAGTGGGGAAGTTTCACAAAGTAATGGGGGAGAGCGAAAGAAAAGCCGAGTGAAAACTTCATGTGATGTTGACACTACCATTTCCTTAGCCTGTCCCATTCCATCTAACGAAACCACCCCAAAAAGTACTTTATATCGCCCAAAAGTTTTAAACCCATTTACCTCACTAACAACACCTTGTGAACTTTGTGGAGGAATAGGGCATGTACCTCAAAGATGTGGGAATAGGCTCACACCATTAAACCCCTTTCACCTACAATTTCGCCAAACTCAACCAACTAATACACCTCATACCATTCAATACTCACCTTTTCAAAACGGTCAAGTAGATGCCAAGTTGAGAGAAGTAATCCAAACCCAACATAACATGTGTTCATACTTCTTTTCTACCTTAGGCTCACTCGAAAAAACCATCATGTCTCTTCAAAAGAGAGTAGAAGAGTTGACCCTGTCGAGTTCAAGCCAAACCTCCCAAGAGAGTGAAGACCCGTTAATAGTCACAATCGACAAGATTGGTGACAAACCTTTTGATAATCCTTTTGAGAAGGATGAGAGCTCAACCAAGGACCAAGAATTGAGAGGATGATAAGAAAGGGGAATGTATTGAGTGTAGGATATGGTGACCTCGAAGCATTCAAAGCTTCGGAAGTATTTTTGAATGAGATTGCCATGGATGTTGGCAAGGGTAAATGAAAAACTCAAGGGCGAAATCAAGCTGCAAAAGAGCTGATCGGACCTGTCGCAAGCCCGATGCATAGATAAATTACCCAGACTAGGCTAATAACAAATTAATGTAATTAGGGAAGTAGGGGTCGATCCTCAGGGAGATGGTGTTTCCTATAAGATGTGAGATGTCTCGCAATTGGGTTTTATCTAACGAATATCTGGGTTTTGGGATTTTGATATCTAAACTAATATAAAGCATAAATGAAAACAAAATAAAAACAAATGAAAACAATAAAGCAAGTGATGAAAAGCATCTAGGGAAGTAGGTTCACACATGTAGATTGACATATTGATGAAATTGGGTTTGGAACATGCAAATAATTCATTGTGAGTTCGTAAGAATATTGTGTTCATTACAATCATAGATCATATGGTCTAGGAGGCTTTTTAGGCGATTTACTAGGTCTTAATCTATCATGTCATGCTTTGTCTATTTAATTCTCGTATGTCTACCTTGGAAAAGAATTCCATTTTAGTCGATGATTTCCGGCCAGAAATTGTTAACTATCGTTACAATCCAAACATGCATAGACACAACGTTTTAAAGGCATAATTTCTTTTATCCAATTAACATCTTTTAATCAATCTAACATGGCTACCCTACACCCTAGAAAGGTGACTACTCACTCATGATAATGTCTAAATCTAAAATGATATTAACAATGAACACTAGGATTGACATGTTTATTTGACTCTTTATATGGTGATAATAACGACGCTAATTGACAATCTAGCAAATGAAACTATGATTATAACAACATAAAAATGAATCTAAATGATATGAATAGAAAATAACAATCAAATGGAAAACAATAAAGGACAATAAACAAGGGATAAAACAGAAATACCTATATGACGATCAATGACGATAATGATAACAATAATAGAAAATCCTTGCACATAATAAACGATCCACCAATTACAACGCTTGAACCACACAAAGGAGATTACAAGGATGAAATTCTTATTGATCTAAACTAAAGTTTTGATATGGAAAGGACATAAATAAACTAAGAACTAAAGACTAAATAAGAAGAAAATGAGAGAAGGGAGGCTAATTCCCCATCCTCCTAATCTAAGGAGAAATGTAAGAAGAGAAGAGAAGAGGATTATAAGATGAATGATATGATATGAGGGGCTAGAGCATCTATTTATAGTATTAGGGTTTCGTGGAGAAGAGGTCGGGCATTAAACACATAGGACAAAAGAAGGAAGAAGAAGCCGTCATGCTCGGATCAGCACACTTACCCGATCGGGTACACACTTACCCGATCGGGTATGTGGTCTTCTGGAAGCTCTTGACTAACGTTTCATCTTCCTTTTCTTTGACTTGACTTCCAACATCCCCCTTGACCTCTTGAGTCGGGTTTGTTGATAGGGTTTGATGTAAAGCGACGATTGCTTACGCCTAATTGATTGATCTTCCGACAACTACGAAACTGTCTTTGCTTCTTCTCTCTTTCGAATTAGTGAACCTTCTTGAAATGCCTTTTACTTGGTCAAGCTTGCTACTTCGAATCGTCGGGTTCTAGGCAAATGCTCGGGAATATAGAAAAAGGGCGTAGAAACGTCACTTTCCCTACAAAACATGTTAGAACATAGGAATTCGCCTAGAAGACGATATTAGCTCATAAAATGGCTTAACAAAGCACAAATGACATACAAAACCGAGCTAAATTGGGGGTTAAAACCATACAAATATTCACTTATCAAGAGCTCAAATCCCTTCAGAAGGCTTAAGGAGGGATAAAAATCCAAAGTCTAGCATGACTTAAAAATGCGCTTGTCGGGAGGCAACCCGTCTTTCTCTTTATTTTCTCTTTTATGCATTCTTTATTCCACTTATTAGACAATGATTTGGACTATTTTATTTGGACTATTTTTTTTTTTTTTTTGAGTTGTAATAGTTTGAATCAATTTTCGTTTTACTTGTTATTTTCATTTTTTATGCATGCTTAGTCGATAGTTTTTCGTACTTGGAATTGGAGGACCGATTGAGACGAGAAGGAGCTATCCTTGGCCCATGTCGCCAAGATTATTGAGGTTAGTAAATATATTCAAGGACATAGCCAAAAGGTAAGGGCAAGTAGGAAAGAAAAAAGAAACAAAAAAACGGATCAGCGAATTTCCCCGATCGGATTCCTGTATACCCGATCGGGTAATTTGTCTGCTTCGTATTTGTTCTAATTTCTTCTATAAAACCAACTTGGTACCCTTTGCTTGCTGCCATATTCCCGTGTTCTTCAACTTCAAAGCTCAAAATCTCTCAAAAATCTCCATTTGTTAGTCTTTTCTTACTAAATTTGTCACTATAGTTCATCCAAGGCAACACCTAAGCATTATCAAGTAAGTTACTTCCACTTTAGTTACTTCAATCTCTCTATTTTTTAGAAATCCAACATGAACAAACCCTAACCCAAATTTGGGGGTTATTGATTTTACTTGAAAAACTTGTTTAAATTGGATTTCTAATGCTTCTTACATGTTATAGAGTGAATGTTAGTGATTAATTTGAAAGCTTACTAGGATTTGAATGCTCATATGCCAATTAGGATACTCATCTTTAGTTTATGCTAAACACTCATGCTTAATGGTAGTATAGTGCTTGAATTCATGCTCTATGATTTGCACTTATGCTCTTATTATGTCAATTTAGCATTAGTACATTTGAGTAGTGGCCATGCTCATGATTCAAGTGTAATGTTGCTCATCTTAGTGACATATTATTATGCTTAAGAACATCAATTTGTGCTCAAAGGTAGCATGATAATGTTTCACTAAGGTAGCTATGCTTGAATTTGTGCTTAAAGCTTAGTATTCTAACACTTATGCTATCAAATTGTGTTTATAATGAAATGTTCTAATACTAGTTTTCTCTTAGCAAATGGCACCTACAATAAGGAGATCAAATAGGGCAAGAACCTCCAACCAAGGAGAAAGTAGTAGAGCCCAAGAAGAAGATATAGAAATGATAGAAGCCGATGATCAAACCGGAAGTCAAGAAGGACAAGAGTCTATGCATGATCCTGACTTTCCGGATGTGGAATTTAGTTCAAACAAGCAATGGTAAAAATGGTGTATTATTAAAAGCAAAGGTATGAGAGCTAAAAAATTCCTCGATGTTTCTTCTTTAAGACACATGAAGCTTTATGAGCATGTCAAGGTGTTATTTAGGGGTATAGGAATGAATGCTACTATGAACTTTAGTTATAAGACCTACCCTCAGTTAACCCTTGAATTCTTGAGCTCATTTGAGTTGCATAGGTCTAGGAATAGAGGCTCTATCCCCCAAGTCTGGTTCCGATTGTTTAATGATGACTATTGTATGGACTTAGGGACCTTTACCAGCCAATTCGGTCTCACCTTTGAGGATACTGTTACCTCACCTCCCGAAAGCTTTGATGTTAGCCAGGTTTGGAGCGCCATTTCTACTTACCTTGTCTCTCGTTGGGACCATGTCCCACACCAACATATCCATCATCCCGCTATTAGAATCTGGCAAAGATTCATGGGATAGACCTTTTTGGGCCGAGCTGAGCCTCATTTGGTGAGAAGGGTAGAGTTAGAAATCTTAGGAGGATTCTTGAATGTGAATGGTGAAGAACCATGGTCGATTAGTATTCCGTACTATTTTGCTGTTCAGTTAACTAAAGCTACTAATCCTAAGAACACTAGCATTGTTTATGGAGGTCTTATCACTCACCTTGCTATGCGAGATTGTGGTTTTAACCAAGCCACCACTGACCTCCAGGCATTGACTACACCTCCCACCGAGATGGGAAATGGGTTGGATTATGATTATTTTGTTCAGCTTAACTGGTTTTGTGTCTCTCACCCCCATATGATTTGGAGGATAGCTGGCTGTGACTCGGTCAAGTTGATCGCTGAGGTAAACCAGATTCTATTACTTAGGCAACGTCCTCAACTTCACGAGGGTGAGGCTATCTTACCCCGTCCCACTTACTTTCTTCCTGTTGGGGATATTACCCCCAATGACCCCCCTGTTCAAATTACATCCCACCGCTGTGACACCCTCAAATTTGCGGAAAGAAAAAAATATTTTAAATACATAAAAGATATGAATACAATACGAAGGTGTCATTACATAATAAAAAGGTTCGTTACAATACGGAAATAAAATTCTACAAAAGAAATATACAAGACGGGAGACATATCTCCCGTATAAATACGGAAATAAACTAGTGTCTAATAATATACAAACTATGAACCGAATATAGGTCCAAGGTAAAACTTCACTCGCTAGCTCGTCCATGTACCCCAAATATGCAACACCACCTGTTCGACCGCATTAAATATAAACACGGAAGCCACAGTCAGTGGGGAGTAACTCCGAGTTCTCCCAGCCACGAAATGTCGAGTTTAATGAAACATGAATAACATAAAAGCAATGTATATGGAAAATACAAAACTTAACATATATGATATGCTTTTCATGTTATGAAACAAGTTAACTAACATATAACCTATCATATGAAAGCTATCATGTGAATTCGATAATAAAATATAACTCGAGGTAGGGAAGCTGGTATGCTGGCTCAGCGGTTACCAAGTAACATGGCCCTGATACACTCAAACCCTAATCAACACGTAATCATGTGAATCAGTTAACAACCGTTAATCCAAACTCTATCAATCCTAGCCGGCTTGCATCTAACCTTCTAGAACTCATAGAATCATACATACATGAAAGACCAATACTTCTACAAACAGGCATAAGTTCTTAGGACAGTCGATAGGAGACTTCTGTAACTCGAGGCTATACCACAAGGTAGGAAAACATATCCTAGTCCTAGACTGATCAGACCTAGCGACAACAGCTATTCCGTTCCCCGTCCCATGACATAACCGTCTATGAGAAACTCTACTAGGCGACCCCCTAAGCAGAGATGGCTGTTACTTAGTGGTTCCAACCCCAAAAACGAATTAGGACAAAACCATGCCAGACTGCGATATAAACCCACCAAGCCGGAGACACAAAAGCATCAAGCGGCAAAACTCAGTATGTCGTTAACAGATCTCAGCTATCATGTCGTGGTCCAAGCTTATTTAGAATTCTAGAATGGTCAGAAGCCATATATCCATTTAATTCTCTTATGGGTACTTAGTCAAAACGACACCAACCATATAATAAAACAGTCACGGGAAAAACGTCCTATCATGTGACTAATTGCATATCAATAATAATCAAATATCATATCGCCTCATATCTACTAAGGCTAATTCATAATTAAATACAACCTCACTTGAAGACAAATCCCCGACCGAGTCCCGCGACGGGTCATCAGTCAAATCGGGGCTGACTAGATCTTAGTTTGACCAAACCCGTTGGATCAAACCGGCTAGAAGCAGAGTCTTTATCACATAGACATGAAATCAACATATTCATTACATGTTATTTTATTACTACTTCTAACATGTGAATTATCATATTATACACAAAACCCGCTTGACTTAAATGATTTCAACGTAAACTAATCTCGTATTATAATTTCTAACATGTGAGAAATAATAATTTTATGAAAACCTTTTTAATTAAATATTTTACTTATTAATATTTCCCACTTGCTAAATATTACAAAACACGATAAAAATGACGATAACTCAAAAACCGGCACAAGTCCCAAGGTGGGACCCACGGGCTGAAATGGGCCGGACCCAATATGGGCCTGGATGGGCCCACGGGCTGTTTTGGCTGAAAAATGGCAGCTTTTACACTTTATTTTAAAACCGTTTTTCTAATATTTCCCGCATGCTTTATCATATTCAAAAACCCGTCAAAACAACAACCAATCAATCAAACATCGACACAACCCAAAGACCAAAACCCGGACCCACCTTGACCAACCCAGACCGGTCTGAACCGGCCTGGACCGGTCTGGTTTGGACCCGGTTCAGTCCCCTTCACACGGTTCACCCATAACCAACATCAAATCAATTCCAACATGTTTTTAATCATCAAACAACCATTTTAACAACATTCATACAAAATCATAACTTAGTCAAAATCATCAAAATTTGTCAAGAACATTAAATTTGTTAAAATTTCATAAACAACAATAAAAATCATAACTTGTTAAAATCATTAAAATTCATCAAGAACAATAAATATACATAAAACTTTACTATAACTTAAAAATCATCAAGAACCAAAAATCATCATAAAACTTTCCTACAACTTAAAATTTACCAAAAACAATAATTCATCATAAAATTTACTTCAACTTAAAAATCATCAAAATCATAAAACAACAATAATATTCCATAAAACATAAAAATCATAAGGAATCATAAAACACCATAAAAAGTCCATAAAACATAATACTAACTAAAAATCATAAATCATCATAATATGAACCAAAAATAAAGATGAACCAAAAAAACCAAATAAATAAAACTTAAGGCTATACTACTAACTCAAATCCTAAATAAACATAATATGAACATAAACTAAAACCTAAGATATGTGACATTTAATTCGTCGAGTAAATCGGAAATGTTACCTTAGCTAGCAAAATCCACTTAGCACAAAATAATAATAAGAAGTAATAATTAAGAAACCCCTCTACTAATCTTCACCCAATATATAAGAGTCTCCAAATTCGTCCTCAAAGTCTTCCCCTATAAGAAATAACAAGAAAACAATTATTAGAACTTAAACTAAATTTTCCATAATTAAAGTGTTGAAACGATCTTGACGGAATTGAAATAAAAACATACGTGAAGGTGGAGAGCGAAGAGGAGAGTCTAGAAATATAAGTAAGGAAGGATTTAATTAAGAAATGAAGGATTTATGGAGGTTTTGCTCAAGAACGATGAAGAACACAAGATGAACGACGAAGAACACGAAGAACGATTGAATAAAGTGATGTTTTGATCTTATTTTGATTTGTTGTAAAATGAAAAGTTGTTTGTGAGTCATATGGGGGTGTGGGAGCCGTGTAATTATAGACACATAAAGGTGTCGAGTTTTGAAATTGTTGTTCCGTAATTGACTCGCGTTTAATAATTGTTTTACGGTAAACGATTAAATATAATTTACGATCAAGTTAATATCAAGATATTATGAGATTAAAATGTAAAATAATGAAAATATCAAGGCTTAAGAGTGGGTAAGTGTGCCGTGTGGAATTGTGCTTGTCGGGTCCGATTTCGAGCGTTTTGCGTAGTTTTCGTTAACTGATCGGTAAAGCGAATAGTGAACTAGATATTATGATATATTAATCAAAAGTAATGAAAATATCAAAGTCTATTAGAGGAGGGAAAAAGGAGAGGAGAGCCGTGTGGGATGGTGAGACAACGGTCTGTTTTTGCTCGATTTGCGTAATCTCCGTTGACGGATCGATAAAGTAACAAATATCTAAGATATTTGTATTATTTTAATCGAATCAATTAAAATATCCAAGCGTGAGTGGAAAACGATGACATGGCCGCGTGACTCATGCAAAAGTCGAGTTTCGATTTTGTTGCGCGCTTTACGATGCGTCGGGAATAGTTAAATGACGATCGGTTAAAACCGTAAACGTTATTCTTTAAATTCCGAAGAAATTCAAAATAATTATATTAAATTATGATAAATCTTAATAAATCTAAATAAAAATAAATCAAAAATATTATTTTTTTAAATAAAATTTCGGTCTTCAAAAATCGCAAGACGAGTCGGGAAAAGTCAACGAAAGTCAAAATCGACTAAAAAGTCGGAAAAAGTCAAAATGGCTTAAAAGTTCAGAAAAGTTTAAGACGACTTAAAAATAAATAAAAAGTCAATGACGACTTTAAAAAGTCAAGGAAAAGTCAAAGACGACTTAAAAGTCAAGAAAAGTCAAAGATGACTAAAAACGGTCTTTTCATGAAATCCCTCAAAAATTCCAAATACGAACGCGGAATTTCAAAATAAGACTCGGAACAAAATTTCCTATTTTAAAAACTTAAGTTCTACTGAAAAGTGTTAGTAAATATTTTTACTAGAAAAATTGGTATTTTTCGGGTTGTTACCATCACCCCTCCTTTTAAAAAGTTTCGTCCTCGAAACTTAGAAGAAGGAACGTAACATATATGTAGGTCTATTTCAAAACTGTTAAAAATATATTTGTAATAAAATACGGGGTCTTATATACGGAACGGCAGGTTCTCGTCAGCAGTCACGAATATCGGTAGAAGGAACGGCATCTTCGAACGGTTAAATCGAATAGGAAGAGGAAAGAAAGAAGGAAATTTACCTCACGAAAAGAGCTCGGGATATTTAGCTAACATTTTAGCTTCGGGTTCCCAAGTTTCTGATTCGACGTTTCCACAACGCCAAAGGATACGAACTAAAGGCACCACCTTGTTTCGGAGTTGTTTGTTGCCCTTTCAAGTATACGAATGGCCTGTCTTCCAAAGCCAAATTAGTTACAAGGCCTAACACTTCTCTTGAATATATGACTCGGATCATGATTTATACTCTTCAATGGGAAACATGGAAACACATCTGAACTTTGACTCAAAGTTCGGAGGTAAATTCCAGACCGATAGCAACACAGGACCAATTTTGAAGCACACGAAACGGTTTCCAATATAATTTAGGACTCAACTTTCCTTTCACTCCAAACCGTTTCACTCCTTTCATTGGTGACACTTTAAGGAATACACGGTCTTCAACATCAAATTCAAGCGGTCGACGACGAACATCGGCATAGGATTTCTGTCTATCTTGCGCGGCCTTCATTCGCTCTCGAATGACTTGAACTTGATCAATCGTTTCAGTAACAATGTCGGGACTCAACACATGATCATCTTGCACTTGATCCCAACAAACAGGACTACGGCATTTCCTACCGTATAAAGCCTCATATGGTGACATCTTGATAGAAGCATGATAACTGTTGTTATAAGAAAATTCCACCAAAGGCAAACTCTTCTCCCAAGATGTATGAAAGTCTAAAGCACACGATCGAAGAAGATCTTCCAAAGTCTGGATCGTCCTCTCGGTCTGACCATCAGTAGCGGCATGAAAAGCTGTGCTCATCGACAATTTACTACCCATGGCTTCTTGCAAAGCCGTCCAGAATCGGGAACCAAATCTCGGGTCACGATCTGAAACTATATCTTTAGGAACTCCATGGTAGCGTACTATCTCTCTCACATAGGCAGCAGCTAAAACCTCTATTCTCGAAGTCTCCCTGATAGGTATGAATCTAGCACACTTGGTCAAACGATCAACAATAACCCAGATGGCATCCTTTCAACTAGCAGTTCTAGGTAAAGCCATCACGAAGTCCATAGAAATAGACTCCCATTTCAAAGAGGAAATCTCCACAAAGGTTCTGCAGGCAAACCTCGGGTCTTTGATGATCAATCTTCACCTTCGGAAAGTAAGACATCGACTAACATACTCCTTACATGCATCTTCATCCTAGGCCACCAAGAAATTGTGGTCTCAAATCTTTATCATGTTGTCGCACCCGGATGAATAGAATAAGGAGAGAAAGGATGATCTCATTTCAAGTATTCTCTTTTCAACTCGCACTTCTCGGAACATACATCACCATGGGTAACGAAGGTAGCCATCATTATCCACCTCACAATCCTTAGCTTGCCCAAGGATATTTTTGCTCGTCGAATGGCGCTAATAAAAAAGTGCATTCCCTCTTCTGGTTAAACAAGTCCGAATCTCTCGATAAAAATCAGGTTCGCAGTTTCAAAAAGCACCCAGATAATCAAATCCCTTCCCAACGAACTGTATCTGAAGCTTCTGAAATTCGGATACTAGTTCATCGGGTAAAGTACCAAGAGCATTTAAAGAATGACTAGTCTTCCTACTCAAAGCATCTGCTACGAC
This sequence comes from Heliosperma pusillum, assembly GCA_022085475.1. Classification (NCBI taxonomy): domain Eukaryota; kingdom Viridiplantae; phylum Streptophyta; class Magnoliopsida; order Caryophyllales; family Caryophyllaceae; genus Heliosperma; species Heliosperma pusillum. The sequence goes on along the minus strand of JAIUZE010071863.1, from coordinate 761 downwards.
ATTTGCTTTTCCCTCGTGATAAATCAACTCAGCATCGTAATCATTCACCAACTCTAACCATCTTCTCTGCCTCATGTTCAATTCCTTCTGAGTAAAAATGCACCTCAAGCTCTTATGACCGGTGTAAATTCGGCAATGAACTCCAATAAGATAATGTCTCCAAGTTTTCAAGGCATGTACTACAGCTGCTAACTCAAGATCATGAGTCGGGTAATTCACTTCATGCACCCTGAGTTGTCGAGAAGCATAAGCAATGACTTTTCTATTCTGCATCAAGACACATCCCAAACCATGCTTTGAAGCATCACAATATACATCATAATCAGCTTCATCATCTGGTAAAGTTAAAACCGGTGCGGTAGTCAATCTTTTCTTCAATTCTAAGAAGGCAATTTCACATTCATCGGTCCAAATATACTTCGCTTCCTTCTTTAGCAATTGAGTCATCGGTCTTGCTAATTTGGAAAAATCTTTCACAAACCGACGATAATAACCCGCTAAACCAAGGAAACTCCGAATCTCGTACACATTTTTCGGACTCTTCCAATCCACAACTGCCTCAATTTTAGCTGGATCGACCATAACACCGTCTTTGGAAATGACATGACCAAGGAAAGATACCTCGGGCAACCAGAATTCACATTTGGAGAACTTAGCATACCACTTTTGGTGTCGAAGAACACCCAAAATGGCTCGAAGATGAATAGCATGTTCTTCCTTAGATTTTGAAAAGATCAGCAATGTCATCAATGAATAACACC
>JAIUZE010071862.1:0-20440 GCA_022085475.1 Heliosperma pusillum | reverse complement strand
TGTTTTGACGGGTTTAAATTATGTTAAAGCATGCGGGAAAATATTAGAAATCGGTTTTAGAAATTTAATCAAAACAGCCCATTTTAGCCCAAATCAGCCGTGGGCCCAGTTCAGGCCCATGTGGGGTCCGGCCCAACTCAGCCCGTGGGTCCCACTTTGGGACTTGTGACGGTTTTTGAGTTATCGTCATTTTTATCGTGTTTTGTAATAATTAGCAAGCGAGAAATATTAATAAGTAAAATATTTTAATTAAAAGGTTTTTCATTAAATTTTTATTTCTCACATGTTAGAAATTATAAGACGAGATCGTAGTTTAATTTAATATCCTTTTAGTCAAACGGGTTTTGGGTATGATATAATAATTCACATGTTAGAAGTTAATAAAATAACAGGTATTAATATGTGATTTTTATGTCAAGTCTATGTGATAAAGACTCTGTTTCTAGCCGGTTTGACCAAACGGGTTGGTCAAACTAAGATCTAGTCAGCCCCGTTTTGACTGATGACCCGTCGCGGGACTCGGGTCGGGGATTTGTCTTCAGGTAAGGTTTTATTTAATGAATGAATGAATGAGCCTTAGTATATATGAGGCGATATGATATTTGAATATGATTTTTATGCAATTAGTCACATGATAGGAAGTTTTTCCCGTGACTGTTTAATTATCTGGTTGGTGTCGTGTTGACTAAGTACCCATAGAGAATTATGAGTATATGGCGTCTTGACCATTCTAATTCTAAATGAGTATCTTGGACCATGACATTGATAGGCCGTACTATCTTTAACGAGCATATGGATTTTGCCGCTTGATAGCTTTTGTGTTCCCGGCTTGATGGATCTTCAAGTCGGGGCATGGCTGCCATGGTTTCCACTTTGGGAAATGGAGCCAGCTTTAGTACTAGCCAACCCTTTGATGGATCTTCTTAGGGGTACTCATGTGATTGTATCATGGGTCTTGGATGCGATGGATCTTCGCATTTCTCTAGGGCTGCGCAGTCTAGGTTTAGGGTTGAGTCGTATCTTGGACATGTTATTAGGGTAACCTCTGAGCTAAGATATGTGCTTTGGATCTGGGCCATGTTATTAGTGTAACCGCTGAGCCCAGATGTGTGCTTGGTATTTTGTCCATGTCATTAGCGTGACCGCTGAGCCTTAATATTTAAGTATATCCTACCTCGTGGTATAGACTCGAGTTACAGAAGTCTTCTATTGACTGTCCTAAGAACTTATGCCTGTTTGTATAAGTATTGGTCTTTCATGTTTGTATGATTCTATGAGTTCTAGAAGGTGAGATGCAAGCCGGCTAGGATTGATAGAGTTTGGATTACCGATTGTTAACTGATTCACATGATTACGTGTTGATTAGGGTTTGAGTGTATCATGGCCATGTTTCTGAGAGGAACCTCTGAGCTAGCATACCAGCTTCCCTACCTCGAGGTATAGTTTATTATCGGTTTCACATGATAGCTTTCATATGCTAGGTTATTTGTTAGTTATCTGTTTCATAACATGAAAAGCATATCATATATGTTAAAGTTTTGTATTTTCTATATACATTGCTTTTATGTTATTCATGTTTCATTAAACTCGACATTTCGTGGCTGGGAGAACTCGGAGTTACTCCCACTGACTGTGGCTTCCGTGTTTATATTTAATGCGGTCGAACAGGTGGTGATGCATATTTGGGGTACATTGACGAGCTAGCGAGCGAAGTATTTACCTTGGACCTATATTCGGTTCTTAGATTGTATATTATTATACACTCTTTTATTTCCGTATTTTTACGGGAGATATGTCTCCCGTCTTGTATAATTTTTTATGTATAATATTATTTCCCGTTTTGTAATGACCCTTTTTATTTATGACACCTTCGTTATGATGTATCATATTTTATTTAGTTAAATTATTTTTTTTCTTTCCGCAAATTTGAGGGTGTCACAGTTGGTATCAGAGCATTTTTGCTCCCGACGCACGTTTGTGTACCCTTGTATAAATAACTTGACCTTAATAAAATAATAAACTGTGAGATAGAATGGTAGGATTGGTAGATTAGGATTTATGTTGTAGTCTATTTGTTTATGCTAATTGTTAGGAGTAACTTAATTTGTTTTGTCTCTTACGAAGATGGTTGGACCTCGTGTAGAAGAGATCGTTGTTGGTACCAACCAGGTCCCTCCTCATAGAGAAGACAATGGCCAAGGAGGCTATGCTTGGGTGGCTAGCCAAATTGCTAGGAGCAATATTACGCCTTATGGTGGAATATGTGTTACCTAGAAGGAGTATCCTCTACCAAAGATTTGAAGATTTACAAGCCTAATTGAAGTGTATTCCTTCTTCATTTATGAATTCTCTCGTCCTTATAGTATTAAGCTCTCTTCCTTCTATCTAGGTGCTTCTTTCTTTTCCAACCTATTTGCCTCTTGAAAATTTCTCTTGATAGTTCCTTCATCTTTCCATTGGTATCCTTACCTCCCTCTTGTAACATTTTTAGGGATGTCATAACCATCGGGTGGTGGTATATTATACCTAGTCGGAAGAACTTTGAATCTTGTGGAATATTAGTGTTTGTTAGAATGAACTTGTGATTTGAGGAAAATGATATAGATCTAATTTCCCCCTATGGTGGTGAGAGTTTGTGCCTTGAGGAAGATGTTTCGAATATGGTACCTAACCATCCTATTAAGCTAGTTTCATGTTCAGAGGATTATAAGGATTTGAGGATAAACTTAGAATGAACTCTCCTAGTGGTTTTAGACTAAGAAAACTTGAAGTTGCAATATCTTTTTGAGGATAGAAATTATCTTAATAATAGTTGTAGTTGTGGTTAGGAAGTTGAGTGATTTTTTTAAAGTTACTTGGGAATTTGTTGTCGTTAAACGTTGGACCCTAACGGGAATAAATACTTTGTGGATTTAGGATTGGATGACACCACTTGAGGAATATTGACATAAGCGAAAACCGATGTATTGAGAGTTAGGAAGAGATAACTAAATTGATTACGGTCGCATTGCCCTATGTTGGGCAAAAGTTAAGTGAATCGAGATTTGTGTGACTAATCTCTTTGAGGTTTCGTGATTCAGCTTTTGAGGATGAGAAGGTTCACTGTTAATAATTAGAGTAATGAATTTTGAATAAATTGGATTAAAGGATTTCATAGTAAGTCCTTTACTTTGAGGTTGTTAGCGGTCTTGTTTCACTAATTATGAATATTTTGATGGTGATTTCCAATAAGAGTTTTGATGGACCTTAGAAGATTTTAATTGAATTTAAATAATTGGGAATTGTTACTCGATGTGTCATGCTTATGAAATATTTTGGTAGGAATCTGATGATGGAAAATGTTGAGGATTTATGCACTCTCTTGAGGACTAGATTCTGGTGCAGTTAGGGTTGTCGAGTTACGATCGACATTTGAATTATCATAAATGGAGAATAGTATTGTGGTTCATTCCTCTCTCTTCCCTCAAATTGATCTTTAGTCAATCCGCTACTTTTCAATCCTTTCTTGTTTTAGTCCTTGGTAATCGTTTGGGCGTACCTCCTATTATCACGATTTGTGATTTCGATGTTCGAATCGCTCTACGTTCGTGTAATGTCTTCTTGTTGTGTTTCTATCCTTGAGAAAACTTTCAAAATCTCCTTCTTTCTTTCCTCTTTCCATTCGATTTATTCTTTCGAATATTCCGTTCCTTCTATCGAATATCATTTCTGATAGGTAGATTAATAGAAGCTTTAGTTAGAAATTTTAGGCATAGATAGTAGAGTTATTACCTTTACTATAAAATTTTTGAACTAAAAGCTTTTGGAAATGTTTTATGATTTCAAGTATTTTACCATCAAGGAGTGTTGAGACTTGTTATTGGAGACGTTAGATAACTAGTTTTCTCATTTATTGATGCGAAAATGTATCTTTTAAAGTCTTTGACTTGGAACGTCGATGTTCTTAAACTGCAGATGAGAACCTTCCGTTTCATTGATAAGACCCAGTATTTTTATTACGAATATATTTTTTAAACAGTTTTGAAATAGACCTACATATATGTTACTTTCCTTCTTCTAAGTTTCGAGGACGAAACTTTTTAAAAGGAGGGGTGATTGTAACAACCCGAAAAGTACCCTATTTTTCTAGTCAAATATCTTACGGATACTTTTCAGCCTGTTTAAGTTTTAAAGTGGAAATTATTGTTTCGAGTCGTATTTTAAAATTCTGAGTTCGTATTTGGAATTTCTGAGAAATTTCATGAAAATCCCGTTTGTAGTCATCTTTGACTTTTCTTGACTTTTAAGTCGTCTTTGACTTTCCTTGACTTTAAAGTCGTCATTAACTTTTCTTGACGTTTAAGTCATCTTTGACTTTTCTTGACTTTTAAGTCGACTTTGACTTTCGTTGACTTTTTCCGACTCGCCTTGTAATTTTGAAGACCGAAATTTTATTTAAAAAAATAATATTTTTAATTTATTTTTATTAATATTTATTGGGATTTATGAAAATTTAATATCATTATTTTGAATTTATTGGGAATTAAAGAATAACTTTTACGGTTTAATCCCGAACATCATTTACCATTCACGGGGTCAACTAAGTCCGAAACCCGACTGGACAGAGTCACACGCCCCAGTCACCTTTTTTTCAACTCTATTAGATCTTTTAATTAATATGATTAAACTAATAAAAATATCTAAGATATTTGTAACTTTATCGGTCTGTCAACTTAAACTCCGCAAATCGCGTAAAAACAGACCCGATTCCTCTCCATTTCACACGTCTCTTTTTCTCCTCTTAAGCCTTGATATTTTCATTCCTTTTCATTAATATAACATAATATCTAGATATTTAATTTAATTAACTTAATATCTAATTAATTATCTTATTATAATAATAAAACCCGAGTCAATTCCGTAACAACAATTTCAAAACCCGACTCATTATTTCCTCTATATTACACGGCACTCACCCCAACATTACTCACCAACAACTTTTCATTTTACAATCAATCAAATTAAGATCTAAGTAATCGTTCTTCATCGTTCTTCATTCGTTCTTCGTCGTTCTTCATTTGTTCTTCGTCGTTCTTGAGCAAAATCATCATAAAACCTTCATTTCTTAATTAAATCCGTCCTAACTTATATTTCTAGAATCTCCTCTTCGCTCTCCATCTTCAAGTACGGTTTAATTTCAAATCCGACAAAATCGTTTTCAAAATTTAATTATGGAAAAATCAAGTTTAAATTCTAATAATGTTTTTCTTGTCATTTCTTATAGGGGAAGATTTTGAAGACAAGTTTGGAGACTCGTATATTTTGGGTGAAGATTAGTAGACGGGTTTCTTAGTTTATACTTCTTATTTTGGTGCTAATTGATCTTGCTAGCTAAGGTAACGATTCCGAGTTACTCGACGAATTAATGTTACATAGCTTTTGTTTCTTTTGTTTTTGGTTCATCTTTTGTTTTGGTTCATGTTATTATGAGTTATGGAATTTTTGTTAGTAACATGCTAAGTAGTGGTTATTATTATGTTTTATGAATTTATAACATGTTGTTGTTCTTGACATAGTAGGATGATTTATTTAAAATCATGATTTTTGGATGGATGATTATTAAATGGGTTGTTAAAATGGTTGTTGTTAATTAGAAACATGTTAGAATTAATTTGGAAGGGTGGTGGTTTGGACCGTGTAGGGTGGCCGGAAGATGGCTGGAAAATCGGACCCAAACCAGCCGGTTCAGGCCGGTTCAGGCCCGGTCCAGACCGGTCTGGGTTGGTCATGGTGGGTCCGGGTTTTGGTCTTTGAGTTGTGTCGACGTTTGATTGTTATGTTGTTGTTTTGACGGGTTTTAAATAAGATAAGCATGCGGGAAATATTAGGTAACGGTTTTTAGTAAAATCGATAAAAAACCCAAAACAGCCCAAACCAGGCCCGTGGGCCCAGTCCAGGCCCATGAAATGTCACGGCCCAAAATCAGCCCGTGGGTCCCACTTTGGGACTTGTGACGGTTTTTGAGTTATAATTATTTTATCGCGTTTTGTAATAATTTGCAAGTGAGAAATATTAATAAGTAAAATATTTAATTAAAAGGTTTTTCATAAAATTATTATTTCTCACATGTTAGAAATTATAATACGAGATCGTAGTTTAATTTAATATCTTTTAAGTCAAGCGGGTTTTTAGTAAGATTAAATAATTCACATGTTAGAAGTTTTAATAAAATAACATGTAAGGAATATGTTGATTTTATGCCTATGTGATAAAGACTCTGTTTCTAGCCGGTTTGACCAAACGGGTTTGGTCAAACTAAGATCTAGTCAGCCCCGTTTTGACTGATGACCCGTCGCGGGACTCGGGTCGGGGATTTGTCTTCAAGTAAGGTTTTATATACTTATTGAATTAGCCTTAGTAGTTATGAGGCGATATGATATTTGAATATGATTTATATGCAATTAGTCACATGATAGGATGTTTTTCCCGTGACTGTTTGATTATATGGTTGGTGTCGTGTTGACTAAGTACCCATAGAGAATTATGAGTATATGGCGTCTTGACCATTCTAATTCTAAATGAGTAGCTTGGACCATGACATTGATAGGCCGTACTATCTTTAACGAGCATATGGAGTTCACGCTTGATAGCTTTTGTGTCCGGCTTGGTGGGTTTATATCCAAGTCGGGGCATGGCGGCCTAAGAGTTCCGCTTTGGGAATGGAGCCAGCTTAAGTACTAGCCATCTCTGCTTAGGGGGTCGCCTAGTAGAGTTTCTCATGTACGGTTATGTCATGAGACGGGAATGGAATAGCTGTTGTCGCTAGGTCTGATCAGTCTAGGACTAGGATGTTTTCCTACCTTGTGGTATAGCCTCGAGTTACAGAAGTCGAATATGACTGTCTAAGAACTTATGCCTGTTGTAGACGTATTGGTCTTTCATGTTTGATGATTCTATGAGTTTTAGAAGGTGAGATGCAAGCCGGCTAAGATTGATAGAGTTTGGATTACCGATTGTTAACTGATTCACATGATTACGTGTTGTAGGGTTTTGAGTGTATCATGGCCATGTTACAGGGTAACCTCTGAGCTAGCATACCAGCTTCCCTACCTCTTGTTATATTTTATTATCGGTTTCACATGATAGCTTTCATATGATAGGTTATATGTTAGTTAATTGTTTCATAACATGAAAAGCATATCATATATGTTTAAGTTTTGTATTTTCCATATACATTGCTTTTATGTTATTCATGTTTCATTAAACTCGACATTTCGTGGCTGGGAGAACTCGGAGTTACTCCCCACTGACTGTGGCTTCCGTGTTTATATTTAATGCGGTCGAACAGGTGGTGATGCATATTTGGGGTACATTGACGAGCTAGCGAGCGAAGTATTTACCTTGGACCTATATTCGGTTCTTAGATTGTATATTATTATACACTCTTTTATTTCCGTATTTATACGGGAGATATGTCTCCCGTCTTGTATAATTTTTATGTATAATATTATTTTCCTTTTTGTATGACCCTTTTTAATTTATGACACCTTTGTATTGTATTTTCATCTTTTATCTAGTTTAAATTATTTTTTTTCTTTCCGCAAATTTGAGGGTGTCACATAGAAAAACAATCATGTTTATTCTCTACTAAATCCACACTCCACCAAGTGACATGTTATGACACATGATCATTATCATTTTCTTACCCACACTCAATTCATTTGCATGAGAATATAATAAGCAAAATTATTACCCTTTTTGTGAGAGCATGACCGGCCAAGTGCCCATAAAAAGTGCACTTGGTTGTTCATTTCATTTTGCTCATTCATTTTTCATTTGTTTTAGATATCTCTCTAAAATCCTCAACTTCTCTCTAAAACTCACATGCAAATTAATATTCTCTACATATTACTAGTGTAGTAATATACTAATATTAGTAGTATTATGTCTTACTTATTATCTAGTTAATAATAAGGTAAGATTATTTGGGTTTAATCTTGGGTGCAACAAGAAGGAGACCTTCTACTTTGGAGGTTGTTTTATGGAGGATCATCCATTAATTTCATGCTCAAGAACAATACAAAGGAGTTCTTATTGTGCCCATATTGAACCGAAAATACCCCATGTAAGGATGTTTTTGTCTTATCTTTTCTTTTATGCTTTTATATTTGCATGCATGATAACTAGATCCTAAATCATTAAGTTAATGTAATTTAATGAACTAATTAGAGGAGTCTAATTAGAGGTGTAGGACTTTCAGTACTAACATTGCCTTCTGTGAGGAATGTTTAGGAAATCATTTCTAGATGAAAGACTTGGAAGAAGCATATCATATCCGAAACACATATCTTCCATGTCTTATATGTAGGAGACATATCAATCATTAGGGAATGATTTACTGACATTGCCTTCCGTGGAGGAGTGTTTCGGAAAATCATTTCTAGATGAAAGAGTTGGAAGTGATAGATAAGAAAGGATACACATGATTGCTAATGTTTCCGCCATTAGGCTAATCGTATATGCCAGGATATGAACATACCTTGATGAGTTGTATGCTTGGAGCATGACAAGTCAATAACAAATCAATCCATATGAGAGTCATTGGATAGCCTTCAAGAATATTCATCAGTTTCTCGAGGAGAACTATGAGTTCATTCTTGTGTTTGGTAATGATAACTTAGTTATGTGTTAAATGTTTACACAAACCCAAGTTTCCAAACCTATAAGGATCTGAAAGAATCCCAGGCTAACTTTTGTTATACTAAAAGCCAATAAATAAAAAGCAAGATTGAAGTGTCAATCATTGAAAATTCTACAAATAGAGTCTTAGTACATGGTGATGAGGAAAAAGTGGCGCTCATAAGGATCTAATTGTAGACCCTTTCACCAACATACCTATCACGTAGTTATTGTGATAACAAGTGGGAGCATCTTTCAAGTGAAAGAGCCCAACACTAGTTAGAGATCCAGTGATGTACTTAGATAAATTAATGTTATTGGGAATAATGATGAATGGAAAGAAAAGACAATTCATAAAGTTGGAATAAATGGAAACATGGTATATCCACTATCCAAGCTTTTATTGCATTTAGACAAGATGGCCATGAAGTGTCATGGAACTTGTACACTTTAGGTTATAAGATATGAAGTAATAACATTGTGTTGATTGTTCATATATGATAATCACATTTATCGTTTGAGTTTCTAAAACTCATTTTTGTGCTTTGTTATATCCAAATAGGTTGTAGTGACAACTTTGAACCCTATTAAAGTGAACTGGATTAACATAGCCTTGGCCCCTAGTTTCTTATATGAGGTGACGTCTCCAAGTGACTGGAGTGTGATGCGATTGATGGCAAGTTCAAGTGCCATAGAGTCATATGAGATGACTAGTCGATCACATAGGCAGACTGTATGAGACACTATGTCGGGCAATGACCGCTTATAGAGTTATAGCAATTCATAAAGCCTGGTCGTGGCAAGAGCTACTATAGTATTCTTTATGAGTCCATTCTTTAGACTAGAGACTATTCGCCCAAGTCGACATAGTTTCTGATTGACTTTGATTTTTGCCCCAAGCCATTCTCTAAAAAGGGGTGAATGGGAAATTATTGGGTCATGAAGAACTGTGAGTGTACGAAGGGAATAGTGTGATAGCAATTGTCCAACCCCTTGTCAGGGTTATCCAATATCTCAAGGCCACTCGAGAAGTAGTGAACTGGAAATGCGTGCCCACACTCGAAAGGTACCTACGGTAGATAATTCCGGTCAGACAGTTACTCTCCAGATCGAGGAAACCACTCTAGATATGATCACATGCAAGTACGACCTGCAAGACACCTTGCATTGAGTGGGAGATTTAAAATAGGACAAGAAAATTGGTGACGCACACTTGTTGCGAACAAGAGAGAGATTGTTGGAGTAATTGTCCTCAACAATGGTACGATCACTTAATTAAATCTCATTAACAAGAATACAAAGGGATGATTTACATTATAGTCAACTGGTCCACATTAATCGGTAATGATTGGCTTACTAGAGTTTGACATTACTGTCGTGTGACGGTGGTGATCAGTTGATCCCTTGAGGTCACACCGAAAGGACGATTCCCTAATCAAGAAAGTTAATTAATTGTATATTGATACAAATTAATTAATCCCTTAAACATAACAAGTTTATATCATAAGTGAGAATCATATCTTATTGTAATATGATTAAATAAGATTCAATTTGATAATATAATCGTTATATTAGTAAGAATGCTTAATGTTTATGAAACATTTGAGATAAGCATAATTGGTCGATCATAACTACAATTAGTTGTAGATTATATTAACCAAATATGAGATGACACATTTTATATATGTGTGATTATAAATTATTACTTCAAAATGTTAAGTTTAATTTATTTGACATGAAATTGTATTTAAATTAGTTAACTACATAATTATAATATAAGATAACATGTCACATGTCACATGTCACATATGTGACAAATGACAAAATCACAAATTATAAAATGGACTCCATTTTATGTCATGTGCACCGGTTTTGGGGTGGTTGTGTAGGTTTAGGCTTTAAACTTTATACTAATGATGATTAGAAAAAATGATTACTAAGCCTAATACCTATAGGCACCCTAAAGCTTTGATAAGGCAAAAAGAGAATGGCGTGCCCTCCCTTCCCAAGGGATGTGCTGGTTTTGGTGTGCATAAGAGCAAGATCGTTTCTTCTCTTATGGACAACTTGATCTCATAATAACAAAATACTACATCTCACTAGAAATTACAAGATACTTAGAAACTTAAGAAGTTTCATAGAACTTGTGTTTGTCGATTGAACTCGACATTTCTAAGGTAGAAATTTCGAGTATCATACTTGGTTTTAAGGGGACTTGAGTATTGTTCTAGTATATCAATAGTTAAGTGATTAAGGGTAAGTATAGGTGCAACAAAAGGAGAGTTCCTGTACTTGGAGCATTTGGAAGTTCATCCTTATTCATCTAGCTCAAGAACAAGAGTAAGAAGGAGTCTTACTCTTGTGCCCAACTCGTCCATTATCAATGTGAGGAAACGATTTTTCCGTCTTATCTTTGTTTTATTTTTTGCATGCACTAGATCTAGAAAAACTAATTAAAGAGTTAATTAGTATATCATAAGAAGAGTCTTATGTGTAGGTATATGAACCTAACACGGTTTAGGAGGGTTTTATTAGGGTGGTGATTAGTTGTTGGTTTTATGCTAAAAACACAATCATTCACCTAAAACACCTATGACCTACTCTAGTATCATGGGTAAGACGAAAGGGGAAGCATTCTTCCCTCTTCCCCATGTTTCAATCCCCCCCCCCCCTCCCTTTAATATGAGAAAAGTTCTCATTTTGAAAGATATACTTATGTTTTACACATCTCCAATTTCTCACACTACAACTTTGAGAAGTTGTATTATAAACTAAGTTCTCCATAAAATCTATAATCTTATATTATTACTAGTAGTAATAATAATTATATTATACATATTTAATGGGCCAATATTATATTACACTAGTAATGAAATATAAGAGTGATTTGGGATTGTCTTGGTGCAACTAATTGGAGAGTTCTTATACTTGAAATTAGGAGTTCATCCCTCATATCTTGAAGCTCAAGAATATGTATAGGAAGGTGTCCTTTACTTGTGCCCTTATTCGTCCAAATCAATGTGAGGAACTAGTTTCTTCTTCTTCCTTTATTCTTTTGTTATGCATGCATAAGATCCACTTAGTTTAATGAGTAAACTAAATTAATTTGTTATTAGAAATGTCTCATAAATGGGTTTATGAAACTTTCAACTTAACCTCAAAATTAAACATTAGTGTTCACTTTTGCGTATTAAAATGGAAATTTAAATTTTAACAAGAAAACCTACATTCACCTATCTTTCCACGGGTAACAAAACTAGTTAAATGATTAAATAGCTCGTTTGACAACTAATTTAGATTGTGTTAGTTTTATTTCTTTTATTACGAATAATCGTTATTTTGTAGAAATTGTAGTGCTTCTATTGTTTTCAATTTTGTAGGTATTGGATCGTGAGTAGAAGGCGAGAAATAAAACGAGTTCCAAAGCAAGACGGGTCAAGATCGAAGGATTGACTAAGTATTGAAGGAAGACAATCTCGCCTGAGCTCAACCCTTTCGTTCGCCCGCTGACAATCGAGTCACCATGGCTCGAGTTCCAACGCAGCACCATTCTTTTCCGCTTGCCTCGTTGTGCTCATCACAATGGACCACCAATAGCAGCACCAACGCGTCCAACACCGTCTTGAGCCACTTCTCGCCACCATCGCAGTAGCACTACAATTCACCACTTCCTTCAACCGAGCCATTAATGGCTGCCTAAAACCACCTACTCTTTAGACTAGCTCTATACAAGTGTAATTATGAACCCCCGCAATTATATAAAAGAATAAATAATAATAAACAAATAATTAACATCGGAAAGTACGTAAAATTTTAAAAACTTTGAGGCATAGCCGCAGAGTTCGATGAAAACATTTTAAAAACAAATAAAAGGTAATATAACTATACCATTTACAATTCAGAAACACAAACATGAATATACAAGGGATCTCTGATCCCTTCAAATTTCCTTAAACGTAACAACGAATGCAAAAGGGTGTATCGTTGTCTTGGCAACGCTCGCTAGCCACTCGTCTTGTAACCCCCAACATATACCACCATCGACCTGACGCCTTTCATTCATAAAAATGAATGCCACGGTCAGTGGGGAGTTCCACTTTACTACGACCAAAAACGACATCGTATGTGACACCCTCAAATTTGCGGAAAGAAAAAAAATAATTTAAATAAATAAAAGATGAGAATACGTTTCTAATAGGTTCACTTTAGTGAAAATCGGTATATTTTAAAACCGGAACCTACTAATAAATATATTCATCATAAGAAGGTGTCTTAAATAAAAAGGTTCATAACAAAAAAAAGGAAATAATATTATACATAAAAAGTATCTGAAACGGGAGACATGTTTCCCGTATAAATACGAAATAAAAGAGTGTATAATAATATACAATCCTAAAGAACCGAATATAGGTCCAAGGTAAATACTTCGCTCGCTAGCTCGTCAATGTACCCAAGTATGCATCACAAACCTGCCAACCGCATTAAATATAAACACGGAAGCCACAGTCCGTGGGGAGTAACTCCGAGTTCTCCCAGCCACGAAATGTCGAGTTTAATAAAACATGAATAACATAAAAGAGATGTATATGGAGAATACAAAACCTTAACGAATACGATATGCTTTTCATGTTATGAAACAAATAACTAACATATAACCTAGCATATGAAAGCTATCATGGGAAACCGTTATTAATCTATAACACGAGGTAGGGAAGCTGGTATGCTAGCTCAGAGGTTACCTTTAACATGGCCATGATACACTCAAACCTTAATCAAACATAATATCATGTGAATCAGTTAACAACCGGTAATCCAAACTCTATCAACCTTAGCCGGCTTGCATCTCACATTCTAAGATTCATAGAATCATACAAACATGAAAGACCAATACGTCTAGAAACAGGCATAAGTTCTTAGGACAGTCAATAGAAGACTTCTGTAACTCGAGTCTATACCGCCAGGTAGGATATACTTATATATTTAGGCTCAGCGGTTACCCTAAAAACATGGCCCAAATACAAAGCACACATCTAGGCTCAGCGGTTACCTTTAAAACATGGCCCAGATCCAAAGCACATATCTTAGCTCAGAGGTTACCCTAATAACATGGCCAAGATACAACTCTACCCTAAACCTAGACTGCGCAGACCTAGAGAAATGCGAAGATACATCGCACCCAAGACTCATCACATGAGTATCCCTAAGGAGATCCACCAAAGGGTTGGCTAGTACTGAAGCTGGCTCCATTCCCCAAAGTGGAAGCAATGGCAGCCATGCCCCGACTTGGAGATCCACCAAGCCGGGACACAAAAGCTATTAACCATGAACTATATACTCGTTCAAGATAGTAAGGCCTATCAATGTCATGGTCCAAGATACTCATTTAGAATTAGAATGGTCAAGACGCCATATACTCATAATTCTCTATGGGTACTTAGTCAACACGACACATATCATACAATCAAACAGTCACGGGAAAAAACTTCCTATCATGTGACTAATTGCATATAAAAATCATATCAAATAACATATCGCCCTCATATCTACTAAGGCTAATTCATTATTAAATAGAACCTTACTTGAAGACAAATCCCCGACCCGAGTCCCGCGACGGGTCATCAGTCAAAACGGGGCTGACTAGATCTTAGTTTGACCAAACCCGTTGATCAACCGGGCTAGAAACAGAGTCTTTACCATAACTTTACCACATAGAACTTAGACATAAAAGTCAACATATTCATTACATGTTATTTTATTAAAACTTCTAACATGCGAATTAATATATCATACCAAAACCCGTTTGACTAAAAGGATAGTAAATTAAACTACGATCTCGTCTTATAATTTCTAACATGTGAGAAATAATAATTTAATGAAAAACCTTTTAATTAAATATGTTACTTATTAATATTTCTCGCTTGCTAATTATTACAAAACGCGATAAAAATGACGATAACTCAAACACCGTCACAAGTCCCACAAGGGGACCCACGGGCTGATTTGGGCCAACATGACACGGGCCTGGACTGGGCCCCACGGCTGGTTTGGGCCTGTTTTGGCCTTTTTTAACGATTTTACTAAAAACCGTTTCTAATTATTTCCCGCATGCTTTAACATAATTAAAACCCGTCAAAACAACAACATAACAATCAAACATCGACACAACCCAAAGACCAAAACCCGGACCCACCATGAACCAGCCCAGACCGGCCTTGACCGGGCCTGAACCGGCCTGAACCGGCCTGGTTTGGGTCCGGTTCTCAGCCCCTTAAACCGCCCCCTAAACCGGTTCCAATCAACAACAATTCCCACAAAATTCTAACATGTTTTTAATTATCAAACAACCATTTCAACATCCAATTTAACCATCCATCATACAAAAATCATTATCATGAAGAAATCATAAAAATATAACAAGAACACTAACATATTTATAAATTCCTACAACATAATAAAATTAACAACTTATCATGTTACTAACTAAAAATCATAAAATCATAATAATATGAACAAAACTAAAGATGAACCAAAAACTAAAGAAAACAAAAGCTATGTAACATATATCCGTCGAGTAACTCGGAATCGTTACCTTAGCTAGCAAAACCACTTAGCACCAAAATAATAAGAAGTATATAATAAAAAACCCTTCTACTAATCTTCACCCAAAACATACGAGTCTCCAAACTCGTCTTCAAAATCTTCCCCTATAAGAAAAGACAAGAAACATTATTAGAACTTAAAAATATGATTTTCCATAATTAAAGTGTTGAAAACGATTTTGTCGGAATTGAAATAAAACCGTACGTGAAGATGGGGAGCGAAGAGGAGAGCCTAGAAATATAAGTTAGGACGGATTTAATTAAGAAATGAAGATTTTATGAAGGTTTTGCTCAAGAACGATGATGAACAATTGAAGAACACGAAGAACAAATGACGCCCGATGAAGAGGGATATTAGTTCTAATTTTTTGATTTGTTGAAAAATGAAAAGTTGTTAGTGAGTAAAATGAGAGTTGGAGTGCCGTGTAATATAGAGCAAAATAGCGAGTTGGGTTTTGAAATTGCTGTTATGGAATTGACTCGGTATAATAATTATATTACCGTAATTAATTAGATATTAAGTTAATTGAATTAAATATCAAGATATTATGTTATTGTAATGAAAAGAAAGAAAATATCAAGGTCTAAGAGAGGAGGGAAAACCGTGTGGTTTGGTGAGCACTCGGGTCTGATTTATCGATTTGCGTAATTTAAACTGACGGATCGATAAAGTAACAAATATCTAATATATTTGTATTAGTTTAATCGAAACAAATAAAATATCTCAAGTGAGTGGAAAACGATGACATGGGCGTGTGACTCATGCCAAAGTCGAGTTTCGGTTTTGTTTCGGGATTTACGATGACTCGGGAATCGTTAAATGACGTTCGGAATTAAACCGTAAAAGTTATTCTTTGAATTCCGAATAAATTCAAAATAATTATATTAAATTATGATAAATCTTAATAAATCTAAATAAAAATAAATCAAAAATATTATTTATTAAATAAAATTTCGGTCTTCAAACTTACAAGGCGAGTCGGGAAAAGTCAACGAAAGTCAAAGTCGACTTAAAAAGTCGAGAAAAGTCAAAACTGACTTAAAAGTCAAGAAAAGTTTATGACGACTTAAAAGTCAAGAAAAAGTCAATGACGACTTTAAAAAGTCAAGGAAAGTCAAAGACGACTTAAAAGTCAAGAAAAGTCAAAGATGACTAAAAACAGTCTTTTCATGAAATCTCTCAGAAATTCCAAATACGAACGCGGAATTTCAAAATAAGACTCGGAACAAAATTTTCTATTTTAAAAACTTAAGTTCTACTGAAAAGTGTTAGTAAATATTTTTAACTAGAAAAATTGGTATTTTTCGGGTTGTTACAATCACCCCTCCTTTTAAAAAGTTTCGTCCTCGAAACTTAGAAGAAGGAACGTAACATATATGTAGGTCAATTCAAAACTGTTAAGAATATCCTTGTAATAAAAATACAGGGTCTTATCAATGAAACGGAAGGTTCTCGTCGGCCGTCAAAAACCTCGTCGTCCAAATCAAAGATTTAAAAGATACATTTTCGCATCAATAAATGAAAATACTAGTTATCGAACGTCTCCAATAACAAGTCTCAACACTCCTTGACGGTAAAATACTTGAAATCATAAAATATTTTCAAAAGCTTTTAGTTTAAAAATTTCATAGTAAAGGTAATAATTCTACTATCTATGCCTAAAATTTCTAACTAAAGCTTCTAATGATCTTCCTATAAGAACTGATATTCGATAGAAGGAACGGAATATTCGAAAGAATAAATCGAATAGAAAGAAGAAAGAAAGAAGGAAAGAAGAAAGAAGAACGAAGGATAAACCCCAATACTATCTTCCCTCTATGAAAATTCTAATGTCGATTGTAACTCGACAATACTAAATGTACAAGTAAACTAGTCCTCAAGAGAGTGCAATATATCCTCAACATTTCAATCATCGGATTCCTACCAAGATATTTCATAAGTATGCCACATCAAGTAGCAACTCCCAATTATTCCAATTCAATTAAAATCTTCTAAGCTCCATCGGTACGTACACTCCTAGCTAACAAAACCATGAAAGATTCATACGGACTCTAATCTTCTTGGATCCATCCAAAACTCTTATTGGAAACCACCACCAAAAATTATTAATTAGAGAGAAACAAAGACCGTAACAACCAAGAGTAAAGGATTACTATAAATCCCTTGAATCCAATTTATTCAAAATCATTACCCCTAAAATTATTAACAATGACCCTTCTCACCTCAAAAGTTGAATACAAAACATCAAAGAGATTAGGTCACACAAATATATTTCACTTAATGTGCCTAACATAGGAACAATGCAACGTAAATCAATTTATTTATCTCTTCACAATCTCAAACATCGTTTTGCTTATGACGATCTATTCTAAGTTGTGCATCCAAATCTTATTCTCAAAGTATTTATTTGTTAGGGTCCAACATTTAACGACAACAAAGTTTTCCAAGTAAAATTTAAGAACCACTAAATCCTAAACCACAACACCATCACCATTGCTTAATTCGATCTCAAAAAGAAACGATATTGCAACATTAAGCTTTCATAGTCTAAAACCACTAAGAGACTTTCCTCCTAAGTTTATCCTCCAATCCTTATAATCATCAAAACACGGAACTAGCTTAATAGGATGGCTAGTTACCATATTCGAACTTCTTATTTACTCCAAAATAGACATATCATAAGCATGGTCTTCAAACCAATACTAAACTTCTAATTCCAAAAGACTAAATTACCAATGAGTTAAGAAGTAATAGCCAACTCATTCGACTTTACACCTTCGAATATCATGAACTATTTACACACAAGTCATGACCAGCTTCAAGCATTAAAATCATTAAACCTACCTTACCACACCTTCCTCAAGGATACCAACTCTCACCACCATAGGGTGAAATTAAATCTATACCATTTTCCTCAAATCACAAGTTCATTCTAACAAATACTAATATTCCACAAGATTCAAAGATCTTCCGACTAAGCATAATATACCACAAACCGATGGTTATGACATCCATAAAAATGTTACAAGAGGGAGGTAAGGATACCAATGGTAAGATGGAGGAACTATCTAGAGTAATTTCTAAGAGGCAAATAGGTGGAAGAGAAAGAAGCACCTAGATGGAAGGAAAAGGGCATAATACTATAAGGACGAGAGAATTCAAAGATGAAGAAGGAATTCACTTCAATTAGGCTTATAAATTTTCAAATCTTCGGTAGAGGATACTCCTTCTAGGTAACACATATTCCACCATAAGGCGTAATATTGTTCCTAGCAATTTGGCTAGCCACCCAAATATAGCCTCCTTGGCAATTGTCTTCTTTATGAGGAGGGACCTGGTTGGCACCAACAACGATCTCTTCTACACACGGTCCAACCATCTTCATAAGAAACACAACAAATTAAGTTACTCCTAACAATTAGCATAAACAAATAGACTACAACATAAATCCTAATCTACCCATCCTACCATTCTATCTCACAAGTTTATTATTTTATTAAGGTCAAGTTATTTAGACAAGGGTACACAAACGTGCGTCGGGAGCAAAATAGCTCTGATACCAACTGTGACACCCTCAAATTTGCGGAAAGATAAACAAGTAATTTAATAAATAAAAGATGAGAATACGTTTCTAATAGGTTCACTTTAGTGAAAATCGGTAAATTTTAAAACCGGAACCTACCATTAAATATATTCATCATAACGAAGGTGTCTTAAAGAAAAAGGTTCAACAAAAAGGCAATAATATTACACAAAATAATTATCCAAAACGGGAGATATGTTTCCCGTATAAATACGGAAATAAAAGAGTGTATAATAATATACAATCCTAAGAACCGAATATAGGTCCAAGGTAATACTTCACTCGATAGCTCGTCAATGTACCCAAGTATGCATCACAAACCTGCCAACCGCATTAAATATAAACACGGAAGCCACAGTCAGTGGGGAGTAACTCCGAGTTCTCCCAGCCACGAAATGTCGAGTTTAATAAAACAGGAATAACATAAAAGAGATGTATATGGAAAATACACAACCTTAACATATATGATATGCTTTTTCATGTTATGAAACAAATAACTAACATATAACTAGCCATATTAAGGCTAAGCTACCATGCAAGCTCTCATGTGAAGCAGTTAACAACCGGTAATCCAAACTCTATCAACCTTAGCCGGCTTGCATCTCACCTTCTAAGATTCATAGAATCATCAAACATGAAAGACCAATACGTCTACAAACAGGCATAAGTTCTTAGCACAGTCAATAGTCGACTTCTGTAACTCGGGGCTATACCACAAGGTAGGAAAACATCCTAGTCCTAGACTGATCAGACCTAGCGACAACAGCTATTCCATTCCCCGTCCCATGACCAAAAGTACATGAGAATCTCTACTAGGCGACCCCCTTAGCAGAGTTGGCTAGTACTTAAACTGGCTCCATTCCCAAAGTGGAACTATTAGGCTCACCATGCTCCGACTTGGAATAAACCCCCCAGGCGGAAACACAAAAGCTATTAAGCGGTAAACTCCATATGCTCGTTAAAGATAGTAATGCCTATCAATGTCATGGTCCAAGATACTCATTTAGAATTAGAATGGTCAAGACGCCATATACTCATAATTCTCTATGGGTACTTAGTCAACACGACACAAATCATCCAATCAAACAGTCACGGGAAAAACTTCCTAACATGTGACTAATTGCATATAAAAATCATATTCAAATAACATATCGCCTCATATCTACTAAGGCTAATTCATTAATTAAATACAACCTTACCTGAAGACCAATCCCCGACCCGAGTCCCGCGACGGGTCATCAGTCAAAACGGGGCTGACTAGATCTTAGTTTGACCAAACCCGTTTGGGCAAACCGGCTAGAAACAGAGTCTTTACCATTTAGACTTGAACATAAAATCATCATATTCATTTCATGCTATTTTATTCCAACTTCTAACATGTGAATTATTAAATCTTACGAAAACCCGCTTGACTTAAAGGATATCCAATTAAACTACAATCTCGTATTATAATTTCTAACATGTGAGAAATAATAACATTATGAAAAACCGTTTAATTAAATAATTTACTTATTAAAATTTCCCACTTGCTAAATATTACAAAACATGATATAATAAAAACAATAAAATCAAAAACCGTCACAAGTCCAAAGAGGACCC
>JAIUZE010071861.1:0-16758 GCA_022085475.1 Heliosperma pusillum | reverse complement strand
CTATTGTTGAGGACATTTACTCCAACAATCTTCCACTTGTCCGAGACAAG
The DNA here is from genome assembly GCA_022085475.1 of Heliosperma pusillum. NCBI lineage: Eukaryota > Viridiplantae > Streptophyta > Magnoliopsida > Caryophyllales > Caryophyllaceae > Heliosperma > Heliosperma pusillum. Next base: position 16,708 of record JAIUZE010071861.1, on the reverse strand, counting down.
TGTGCGTCACCAATTCTCTTGTCCTATTACAATATCTCTCACTCAATGCAAGGTGTCTAGCAGGTCATACTTGCATTTGATCATATCAAGAGTGGTTTCCTCGATCTGGAGAGTAACTGTCTGACCGGAACTATCTGCCCTAGATACCTTCCGAGCGTGGCCACGCATTTTCAGCTTACTCCTCCTCGACTGGCCTTGAGATTTAAAACAACCCTGACAAGGGGTGGACGATTCCTATCGCACTATTCCCTTTGCATAGCCACAGCTCATCATGACCCAAAAGATGCCCATTTGACCCCAGTTACGAAGGTCGTAGAGCATAAATCAAAGTCACTCTGAAACTGTGCCGCCTTAGGCGAACAGTCTTTAGTCAAAGAATTGACTCAAAAGAACACTAGTAGCTCTTGCCACAACCAGGCTACAAGAATTGCCAAAATTCTATAAGCGGTCACTGCCCGACAGATTGTCCCTTACAGTCTGTCTATGTGATCGATTGGTCATCCCAATGACCCTATGACACTTGAACTTGCCATCAATCGCACCACAATCTAGTCACTTTGAGATGTCACCTCATATAAGTGACTAGGGGCCAATGCTATTTTAATACAGTCCACTTCAATGGGGTTCAAAATTGTCTCTACAACCCATTCGGATATAACAAAGCACAAAACGAGTTTTAGAAACTCAAACGATAAATGTGATTATCATATATGAACAATCAACACAATGTTATTGCTTTATATCAATAATCTAAAGTTTATTTCGTCTATGACAATTCACGACGATCTTATTAAATGCAATAAAGGCTTGGGTAGTGAATATACCGTGTATTCATTTATTCCAACCTTGTTAATTGCCTTTTCCTTCCATCCAACGTTATTCCTAATAACATGAATTCATCTATGTACATGTCTAGATCTCAATCTAGTGTTGGGCTCTTTAACTTGAAAGATGCTCCCATTCGTTATCATGATAACTGATAGGTATTTAGGTGTAAGGATCTACCATTAGTTCCTTTTAAACCACCTTATCCTCATCATAATGTACTAGGTCTCTTTTTATAATGATTGACTCTTCAATCATCCTTTTAGTTATTCGCTTATTATATAACAAAGGTACGCCTAGGATTTCTACAAATCCTTATAAGTTTGGAAATTTTGGGTTTGTGTAACCTTTACCACATTACCAAATTTTCTCTACCAAACACAAGAATGAATCCTTAGTTCTCCTTGAGAACCCTATGGATTTTCTAGTAGGCTATCCAATGACACTCATATGGATTGTTTGTTTTAGGCTTGTCATGCTCCCAGCATACAATTCATTTAGGTATGTGCATGTAATGGCATACATGATCGGTATCACGTGATCAACAATTCTTAGGTTCGGTGGATGGCTATGACCCTTTCATAGTGATCCCACTTTTATCCACATAAATAACCTATTTAACTCGTTGAAGAGATTTAAGGATCTTATCGATATAAGAAACCTTTTAAATGCCAAGCTAACATTTTCTATTCCACAATAGACTTTGATTTTAGTATACATGTTGCCCTCTTTCATCCAACATTAAAATCCAACCACTCCTTTCCAAAAAGGTAATATGAATATGTCACTCTCAATGAGTGAAACGTCCTTCACGTGGAAAACAATTTCTCCCACTGAACTTCATGTCTTTACATGATAACTTAAACTCCCACTTAACTTCATGTCTATACATGACTTTAACTCCCACTGAATTTCATGTCTATACATGACTTTTCGAGAATTCGATTGAAAACTTTCTTAAATATTATAATAGAAAAGATCATCATAACCTCTAGGTAGTTACATAAAATAGGCTTGTGTTATGTACACATCCTATTCCAAATCCCTATTTGGACATGTGGTTTTGATTCCTATTATGAGGTATTTCATTGATGATTTGGATCTAAGCATAGTTACGCATTAACTTGGCTTTTGTAGACATCTACATGTCTATCCATGCAACTACAATTGGACAACTCCAAATAAAACATTTTCTTTGCATAGATTCCATTTAGTTTCATAAGTCTCTCATGTTAGAAAATCAAATTTTTAAAATTTCTAGGTGCTCCCACTTACATAGATCATAATCTTATTATTTCAAGAACATTTTCTTTTGGTCTCGTCACTAGTCTAAGGATTCACCTAAGAACGCTTTCTTTTGGTCTCCTCATTAGACTTGAGGCCAACCTAAGAACATTTTCTTTCGGTTTCCTCACTAGTTCCTAACTAGTTTTTCGTTGTGGCTTATTTTCTCCCACTCTATCTTTAAAAATACAATTATTTTCTTTAAACATAGCCTTATGAGCCACAAACAATTTTGTACTCATACTCGTAAGGGAGGTAGAAGTATCACAACATGACCTTAAGTGATCTACTAAAGACTTCTTTGTAAAGACATCGAATCTTAGCTTCAACATAGACTAGTTCTATAAGAGCTAAAGAGGAGAACTCATATTCATGTCATTTACTTTCTTTATAAGTGGTGATACCAATTGGTTTGGTAGACTCCCTACTTTGAGTTCAATAACTCAATTTTGACTTAGCAATTGATCTTTCAAAGTGAGAATCGAATTCTTAGCCTTTTATTATAATGATCCCATCATCATAATATTTACATGATCAATTTGAGTCGGTATCATTTATGTTATTTGTGCAAGTAGAGTATGATGACAAGTTTTTAGAACTAAAAGTTTCAACAAACCGAATGACTTGGGTTGAGAACCAAGTCACTAAATCCAATTACAATCAATGTCAATATAAGGAATTGAACAAATTTCCATGTCAAACAAGGAAATTATAAGAGTTCTAAAAACAATGTCTCAAAATACATCCCAAAATTTTGACCATTCAAAATGAGACCAAGCTTCCATAGGTCTTCAATCATGGGTATCTACCTTAGCTTCCCTTGAAGAGCCTTCTTAGGCTTGCTTGTCCTTGCCTTTGTCCTTTCTAGGATGCCCTAATTACAATTAAATAGGGTAAGAATCATAACTCGTATCTATATACCAAAGTTGAGATCATAACATAAACGATAGGGATAAATTACCAACTGAAACATCTTTCCAGTTTTGATATCTCCTAGATATTTAGTGTAATTTCCCTTCCAATGCCCTCTTCCATTACAATAATGGCACTTGTCCTCGGTTGAGGCACCTTACTTAGGTTTGGGTGAGCTATTCTCAATAGCTTTTTCCCTTTCCATTGAAGGTGGAGGGCTTCTTCCCTTTACTACCACCTTTCTTGAACTTCCCCTTGCTCCTTTTATTAATATGGAGCACATCCTTAGAAGTGCTAACATTTAGCCCATGTCTCTCTTGGCTTGCACGAGCATCTTGTGCATTTCATGAAGAGAAGTTTTTCATGTTATGCATATTGTAGTTTACCCTAAACTTCACATATGCTTTGATTTTCCCCAAGGAATGTTAGACTCGGTCGATAACGAGTTGTTCGGGAATGGTCACCCCTTGCAATTTAAGAGTCTCAACATGCACAATCAATTTGAGTACATGAGGGCTAACTTTTGGTCCTCTTTTAGGTTCATGTTGAATAATGTGGAAGCCGTCTTATTGTAAGATCCTAGGAGCTTGTGAAAAAATATGGTCGCAAGCTTGGCATAGATCTCATAGGCTGTGCTCATCTTATGGCACTCCCTTGAAGATCGGCCTCCAACAAGAAGATCAAAACATTTTTGATCGTGGCGGACTCTTTGTGGCTTGCCTCATAGGCTCGCCTTGCGTGGCGGTTGACCTTTCATTAGGTGCGGTGGGAGAGGCCTTGGCAAGGTAACGAAACCTGTCGTCACCCGCCGCGGCCAAGCGGAGTTGCATATTCCAATTGGTAAAATTAGCGCCATTCTTTCTAACATGCATCGATTCATGAAGGATCGAAGTTATGAGACATTTGTGAGAGTTGGAGCATAGGTGGTGGTGGACGAATTAGCATTTGCCATTGCCAATAAACAATTATGACTACAAATTTTAAAGACATAAAGGAAATGTCAACATTTATCATTTTAAATACTTGTAAACATTTTAAACAAGTTTTAACATTTAAATAGTGACCTCTACCCAACTATTATAAATGATTCCGAGATCCAAATTCATATCAACTTGGGCACGGTAAGCCGATTCATCCCTCATGAACATAATTCGGTGGATTAACTCTTTAATCGATTCTACATTAGAACTCTCGGTCGATAATATTACATTAATATTTATCTTTAGCCCGGAACACATGCGGCTACGGTCGCGAATACTTCCGATGAGCTCAATCCAAATTTCGAAATAATAACATTTATTACCCCACTTACCCAACGTAACAAGTTTAGCACCCCGGTGAGCCGAGCCTACTTCCTTGCGAAATTGGGATTCGTGGGTTCTAACATTTGGTAAGGCTTGATCTCAATTATTTAATATGAGAGGTCATGACAATTTATTATCTATCTCGTTTAAGTGAATTAAATCGATAAATTAACGATAATTTTAATTGACACGGTCGAATACTCGATGAAATATGCATGTCATGTTATTGCGATTTGGCAATGCATGCATAACATATTAAATAAAATACAAGCATAAAAATAAAACTCCTAGTATGGCCTTTCCTAGAATAGAAAATCATATATTCTATTACAAATTTGGAAACCAACTCCTTTGGTCCCTTGAACTTCATAGGCACGCCTCCCAAGGTCACCGTCTCTCTTGGAACTCCTTTCCGAATGGCACCGTCTTTGGGAAACTCCGGTTTTACAATTAGTTACAAAATATATAATAAAATTACAATAATTTTCTATTATACATTTGTAAAAATAAAATAATACAATAAAAGTGATACGAGATCACATTAAATTACAACCGAATCAATATTCCCTTACATTTCGGGCAATATCGATTAAAACTAAGGCCATACAAGGAAAAATTACATAATTTCAAATTACATAAACCAAAATATGACATTCATAAATTGAAAATATGACATTCATAAATAAAAATGCAGCATTATAATATGTATAAAACATGCTCATGTTAAATGCCAAATCGCCCTATTTAACGGTTTATATCGAATATAACCCGGTTTTACGGAAATTCGTGATAATAACACTTTAAAATCACCAAACAATACTTAAATCATATTTAAGTCCAAGTTAATTATCCCAACTCATTTAGGCCTCAAACATTAGTCATCACTCAATTTTTGACAATAATTCAACTTGTTTTTATATAATTGCTCATATTTAGACTTTAAAATCATATTTTAATCAAATAAATTCAAATTTAATTACAATAATTTCAAAATTGGAATTTTAAATTCTTGAACATTCTAGAACATTTCTATGATACTCATAATGTCAAAAATCATGGTTTAAAAATTTTGAATCGGTTTTGAGAAAAATGGTTGCGCTTTATCGGTTTTATCAAATAAAATACATAAAGCATGCAAAAATTAATCATATTAAATTTTAAACTTTGGATCTGAAATGTGGGACATTTATGCAACCAGGAACAATTTTCTCTTTACATGAAAATTATTTTAGCTTTATTTGCTAAATTAGTCACTATTTATGCCATTTTTACATTAAAAATTCATAAATCCTGCAAGACAACTCACATCAGTCTGAAATTTTCCAGTCTGACAGGAAAACATAAATATGACAACATACTAAAATTTCATCATCAGATTCAAAGCGGAAATATTTTTAACAATTTGACCTTTATTTATTTTATTTTATCATATAAAAATCATAAATAATACGAAATAAATCCACTTCACACGAAATTTTACATACAGTAAGTACAATGCATGTGTGATATTGTGAAAACATGTCAAGGTAAAAATATTAGTTTAACTATTTTTAGCATTTTAAACATCATTTTACTCATTAAAATGTAATAAAAATACTAAAAAACATATTTGAGCACTATAAATTTCCATAAATCATCAAAATGACCTAAAATCATATTAGGACCAGAATATATTGACATGCAAATAACTTTGTGATTTTATCTTATAAAACACAAATTACTAGTTTTCATTAAGTTACCATAACTCGAAAAAAACTATAAATCGATTATGCATGCAACAACCTTGGCTCTGATACCACTTGTAAGTTTCTTAAACTCGATATTAGACACTTCTAATATCATAATACATTTAGTTTACTCTTAAACTAAATAAATCTTATGCATGCATAACAAAATATAAAGGAAAGAACCATTTCTTACATTGATTATATGGAAATGGGCACAATATTTGAACTCCTTTCAAATATTGATCTTGAGCTAGTAAAATGAGGATGAATTCCAAGTCCTTAGTATAAGAACACTCCTATAAGTAGCACCCAAGACAACCCTTTTATCTCTACTAAAATACTACACTAGTATTATTAGTTATAACCCTTTAAAATAAATCTAATAACTCTATTACTACACTAGTAATTTTATTAGAATATATGAACTCAAAGTATTATATGAACTTCTTAAGTTTAGTGTGAGAATGAAGAGGTTTAGAGAGATGTAGAGATTTTGCATTAAAATGAATTATATGAGATAGTGTAGTATAAACAAGAGGAAAAACAAGCCCTATATTGCTTGCTCAAAACCGGTCACACACACACACCCACATGGGTGGGGTGTTGTCATTTTCACATTGTTCTTAACAATGTAAGGTTAAGTGTATGGGTTATTGTAGTAATGATTTGTTCTAATTCTCAATTAGAATAAAATTACAAACCAAAATCATACCCATCATCACCACAAAACCGGTGCACCCATATAAAATGGGTGTCCATTTTATTTTTGCAATTTGTCATTTGTCACAAGTGTGACATGTGACATGTAACATGTAATTAGGCTTATAAATGTACATTTAACTAATTTAAATGCAATTTCATAACAAATAAATTGGACTTAACATTTTGAGTCACATTTAATAATTACATGTAAATAAAATGGGTTATCTCATATTTGGTTAATATAATCTACAACAGTTTGTAATTATAATCGACCAATTTCACTTATCTCAAATGTTTCATAAACATAATGCATTCTTAGTAATATAACAATTAAATTACCAAAATGAATCTTATTTAATCATATTGCAATAAGATATATTTCTCACTCACAATTTAAACTTGGTTCATTTTTAAGGGATTAATTAATCTGTATCACTATACAATTAATTAATGTACATGATTAGGGGATTGTCCTTTAGGTGTGACCTCAAGGGATCAGCTGATCACCACCCTCATACGACAGTAACGTAAAACTCAATTGAGCCAATCATTACCGATTTATGTTGACCAGTTGACTATAATATTCATCATCCCTTTGTATTCTTATTATTGAGATTTAATTATGTGATCGTTTTATTGTTGAGGACATTTACTCCAACATTTAGTTCAATAAGAATTTCAATCTTTGTAGTCTACTTTTTTTGGTACAAGTATTGTAATTCAAGGAACGATTATTCTATGCAAGGGATTTCTATTATTGTTATCGCTTTCGTTGTTGATCGTCACCTAGGTACTTCTATCCTATCTTTTATTTAATGTCTTTTCTGTTTTCTATTTGATTGTTATCCTCTTTACATATTATATTAGATTCATTTTCATGTTGTTATAATCGTAGTTTCATTTCTTAGATTGTCAAATAGCGTCGTTATTATCGCCACATAGAGAGTCTAAAATGATTGTCAAAACCAACTAAATATGTCTATCCTAGTTTTCATTATCGCCATCATCTTAGATATAAACATTATCATGAGTGAGTAGTCACCTTTCTAGGGTGTAGGGTAGCCATGTTAGATTGATTAAAAAGATGATAATTGGATAAAAGAAATTGTGCTTTTAAAACATTGTGTCTATGCATGTTTGGATTTTAACGATAGTTGACGATTCCTGATCAAAATCATTGACTAGTATGGAATTCTCTTCCAAGGTAGACATACGAGAATTGAATAGACAAAGCATGACATGGTGGATTAAGACCTAGTAAATCGCCCAAAAGCCTGCTAGACCATCTGATCTATGATTGTAATGAACACACCATTCTTACGAAATCACAATGAATTATTTGCATATCCTAAATCCAATTTCATCAATATGTCGATCTACATGTGTGAACCTATTTCCCTAGATACTTCTAATTATTGTTAATTCATCATTTGCTTTATTGTTTTCATTTTAGTTTGCTTGTATTTTGTTTTTATTTATGTTCTTTATTAGTTTAGAATTCAAAACCTCAAAACCCAGAAAATCGTTAGATAAAACTCAATTGTGAGACGATTCACAATCCATAGGAAATACCATCTCCCTAAGGATCGACCCCTACTTCCCTAATTACATTAATTTGTTATTAGCCTAGTCTGGGTAAATTATCTTTGTATTGGGCTTGCGACAGGCCCGATCAAATTTTGGCGCCGTTGCCGGGGAGCACGGTTTAATTTTCCTTTTTCTTGTGATTTTTATCACAATTAGTTTTATCTAGTCTTTAGGAACCCAAATTCCTTTAGACCTCTCTTGATTTTTCATCTTAGCTTTCCAATCTTATGCCCAGATCTTCTAGACTAGGGAACCCTATTCCTTTAGACCCCGAACTAGAAAGAACTCTGCGTAGGAAACTAAAGCTATTCAACGAAATTTCAAAAGCTTCTGATATCTCAATTTTAGATCGTATTCGTGAGAAATACACGGATATCTTACCTAATCTTGGAGGAGAAGAAGATCCATTCTCATCTCCATTTCCAAAAACCAATCAATTTTCAACCAACATTCCATCTTCATCTTCACAAACAAAAATGGTTCGACTTTCCGACCATTCCAAACCCACAACAGATACACTTCCAAGGGGTATCGCTACACCTCAAATTACAGCCCAAAACTTCGAAATCAAACTTGCCTTCATTAATCTAATAGTAAGAAATCAATTTGGTGGCACTGCCACAGAAGATCCCAACCTTCATATCCAAAACTTCTGTGACTATTGCTCCACGATTAGACAAACTGGAGTATCCCAAGAGCAGATTAGGGAAATGCTCTTTCCCTTCTCTTTAAGAGGAAAGGCAAAACTCTGGATCAATAGTCTTGACCGATTTGCCTTAGGAATAGTTGACTGGGATGGTCTAGCTCTTGCTTTCTATCAAAAGTATTTCCCACCAGAACGAACCGCACTCTTACGAAGTCAAATCACTGGATTCCGTCAGAGAGGCGACGAAAGCCTTTATGAGGCATGGGAAAGGTACAAAGAATTACAAAGAGAATGCCCTCATCATGGCCTTGATTCATGGTTCCTAGCTATCACCTTCTACAACGGTTGTTGTGGCGAATCGCGTCGTATCCTCGACTTCGCTAACAATGGTCGTTTCGATCAAATCGATGTAGAAATAGCTAGTACAACTATCGAGTCAATGACAATCCACGATTCTCAGTATAGCAACTCACGTGCTATGCCACTCAAAGCCAAGCAGGACGATTCAAGTAAAGTAGCACTCCTGGAAGCCCAATTAGCCCTTCTGCAGCAACAAGTAGGAAGCTCTTCCCAATCCAAGGAACATATCAACGTCACTAACCAAGTAGTGGTATGTGAGACATGTGGGGTTGGAGGGCATAGTTTTCAAGAATGTAGAAGTTCAATAGAGCAAGTCAATGCCTATCAAGGATATAGGCAAGGCAAAGCTTTCTCAAACTGCTATAACAAAAAACACAAAAAACCATCCATTTTTGTCCTACAAAAGCACTAACGTTCAAAATCCCCACCAACAAATTCAACAACCATTCACACCACACCAACAGAAGCCTTACAATCCACCTGATTTTCAAAACCAGAGACCTTCATTCCAACCCAACTTCAATCAACCATACCAAAATCAATCTCAACACCAACCACCTCAAATTCAAGGCCAACCTAATGATTCAAGCTTGAGAAAAATTGAATCCATGCTTCTACAAGTTTTTCAAAAACAAGATTCAATGTTTGCTCAACTTCAAAAGAGTGATCAAGTTCAAAGTGCTGCCATCAAGATGCTTGAAACTCAAATGGGCCAATTGGCTGCCTCTAATGCCCAAAGAAAACAAGGCCAACTCCCACCTCATGGTGAGCAACCGAGGGACACCGCAAATGCTATCACCCTTAGGAGTGGTACCACTTATACGGAACCTCAGCAACCCAAAGAACCAACAGTTGAACCTTCACAAGTAGAGAGCCAAAAAGATTCTCAACCATCCACCGCTAAGGAAGCGGAAGACAAACCTGAAAAGAAGGATGAACCTGAAAAGGAACCCATCAAAATTCAAGTTCCATTTCCCCAACGTTTGAGGAGAAATCATAAGGAAACCCAGTTCGGTAAATTCATGGAAGTAGTCAAAAACCTCCACGTAACGGTTCCCTTCACTGAATTAATCACTCAAATCTCTTCTTACACGAAGTTTATGAAGGATATCTTAACTAAAAAGAGGACTTTAGATGATGTTGAAATCATAGCATTCACCGCTGAATGCAGTGCATTATTTCAAAATTAGTCCCCTCCTAAGTTAAAGGATCCTGGTAGTTTCTGTATACCTTGCAATATAGGCACCTACACTATTGATAAAGCTTTATGCGATCTAGGTGCTAGTGTAAGCGTCATGCTTTATTCTATTTGCGAAAAATTGAATATGGGAATTCTCAAATGCACAAGTATCACCCTGCAAATGGCAGATCGTTCTCTAAAACAACCTATGGGAATTTTAGAAGATGAACCTGACAGAGTAGGGAGGTTTTTCATTCCAGTCGATTTCATAGTGTTAGATATGGCTGAAGATTCGCAAATCCCTATCATTTTAGGAAGGCCATTTCTACACAATGCGGGAGCTGTAATCGATGTCAAGAATGGAAAATTGACATTAGAAGTAGGTGATGATAAAGTCACCTATAACTTAAATAGTGCAATGAAGAGCCCCATGCTTGAAGAGCCTTGCTGTTTCCTTGACATTGTCGACTCAATCATTGATGAATCTATGTATCCAGCAATAATTGAGGATCCTTTAGAAGCAATTTTATTGTTAGAGGATATCTCTGAGAACGACAAATTTTAGATAAGTGAGCTGGAAAGGGACTTGACTGGAAAAGAGATACCATCTGAAGAAGTTGAGGAGTTCATAAGCTTAATTGATGCTCCTGCCAAGGCAGAAGTACATAAACCTGAACTTAAACCTCTTCCCTCAAATCTAAAATATGCTTTTTTAGATGAGTCTGAATATTGCCCAGTCATAGTGAGTGCTCTCCTAGATGAAAATCAGTTAAAATCACTATTGACTGTCTTGAAAAAACATAGAAAGGCAATAGGTTACAAACTTGAGGATCTCACAGGCATAAGCCCCGACTTTTGCGTGCATAGAATCAACTTAGAAGAAGGCCAAAAACCTTGTGTTCAAGGACAACGCCGTCTTAATCCTAATATGCAAGAAGTAGTTAAAACTAAAGTTATGAAATTGCTAGATGCTGGCATAATCTACGCAATCTCTGACTCGAAATGGGTTAGCCCTGTCCAAGTTGTTCCCAAGAAAGGAGGAACAGCAGTAGTCAAAAACGAAAAGAATGAGCTCATCCCCACAAGAATTGTGACAGGATGGCGCATGTGTATTGACTACAGGAAGTTGAATCAATCAACTCGGAAATATCACTATCCTCTGCCCTTCATTGATCAAATGCTAGAGAGGTTAGCTTGCCACAAATATTTCTGCTATCTAGATGGTTACTCAGGATTTTTCCAAATTCTAATCCACCCTGAGGACCAAGAGAAAACCACCTTCACCTGTCCCTATGGTACTTTTGCTTATCGCCGAATGCCATTTGGCCTGTGTAATGCACCTGCTACTTTCCAGCGTTGCATGACTAGTATCTTTTCAGATTTTGTTGAAACTATCATGGAAGTATTTATGGACGACTTTAGCGTCTATGGCATTTCCTTTGATAACTATTTAACAAATCTATCCAAAGTACTAAAACGCTGTGAAGAAGTCGATCTTGTTCTCAATTGGGAAAAGTGTCACTTCATGGTGAACGAAGGTGTAGTTTTAGGACACATCATTTCCGAGAGAGGTATTGAAGTGGATCGAGCTAAGATCCAAGTTATTGAACAACTGCCACCACCTTCTAATGTAAAAGGAATCAGGAGTTTCCTTGGCCACGCCGGTTTTTACCGACGGTTTATCAAAGACTTTTCTAAAATAGCCAAGCCCCTGACTGAGCTCCTTTTCAAGGATGCACCTTTTAATTTCACGAAGGAATGCCTTGAGGCATTCAACAAAATCCAACGCGCTTTAATCACTGCACCTATAATCCAGTCACCTGATTGGAATCTTCCATTTGAACTTATGTGCGATGCGAGTGATTATGCCGTTGGAGTTGTTTTAGGGCAAAGGAAGGAAAAGTTCCTTCATGCAATTTACTATGCTAGTAAAACCTTCGATCCTGCCCAAATCAACTATGCCACAACTGAAAAAGAACTTCTTGCCATTGTCTATGCCTTAGACAAATTCCGTTCTTACCTTATAGGATCAAAAGTCATTGTTTATACTGACCATGTTGCCTTGAAATATCTTCTTTCAAAGAAAGAGGCAAAACCTCGACTTATCCGATGGATCTTACTCCTTCAAGAATTTGATCTAGAGATCCGGGATAAGAAAGGAGCAGAGAATGTAGTCGCTGACCATCTCTCAAGGATAAGAGTAACTGAAATAGGATTACCGACGCCAATTAATGATTCGTTTGCTGATGATTCATTTATGGCAATTGCGAACTCTTCTCCTTGGTATGCTGATATGGCCAATTTTCTTGTCAGTCGCCAACTACCTTCTGACCTTTCTTATAACCAAAGAAAGAGTTTTTTGCATGATGCAAGATTCTTTGTTTGGGATGACCCTTATCTTTTCAAGCAGTGCTCAGATGGTCTTTATCGACGATGTATCCCTCAGTGGGAAGTTAAAAGAGTTTTAGAAGGATGCCACTCATCTGCTTATGGAGGTCATCATGGTCCGTCCAAGACCGTAGCCAAAATCTTACAATCCGGGTTTTTCTGGCCCTCGATGTTTAAAGATTCCAAAGACTTTGTTATGGCTTGTGACGCTTGTCAACGAATGGGTCAAATATCCAAGAGACATGAAATGCCTCAAAACGGCATATTAGAAGTTGAAATATTCGATGTCTGGGGTATTGACTATCAAGGACCATTCCCTTCTTCTAACGGAAATCGTTACATCTTAGTCGCTGTTGACTATGTTTCTAAGTGGGTAGAAGCAATTGCCACCCCCACCAATGATGCTAGAGCTGTGATACGGCTATTTAAGAAGATCATCTTTCCACGTTTTGGTGTACCCAGAGCCGTGATTAGTGATCGAGGAACTCATTTTGGAGAAAAGCAGTTAGACACTCTGCTTGCCAAATATGGTGTGTATCACAGACGAGGTTAAGCCTACCACCCTCAGACCAGCGGTCATGTAGAAGTCTCAAACAGAGAGCTCAAAACAATTCTTCAGAAAGTAGTCTCAAGATCTAGAACCGACTGGAGTAATAAGCTCGATGATACCTTATGGGCTTATCGCACAGCTTTTAAAACCCCGATTGGGACATCTCCCTATCGATTGGTTTATGGAAAGGCATATCATCTTTCTGTCGAGTTAGAGTATAAAGCTTACTGGGCTATCAAAGAACTCAACTTAGACACTAAGCTTAGTGCTGATAGACGACTTTTGCAACTCAATGAGCTAGAAGAATTTCGTTTGCAAGCTTATGAAAATTCTAGAATCTATAAAGAGAAAACGAAGTGTTGGCAAGACAAGAGGATAATTAGAAAAGAATTTAATGTCTGTGACCAAGTACTTCTTTCCAACTCCCGTCTGAAAATCTTTCCGGGAAAACTTCGATCACGATGGTCTGGACCGTTCACTGTCACATATGTTAGCAAGTACGGCTATGTGGTACTAATGACTAGCAATGGTGAAAAATTCAAAGTCAATGGACACAGACTGAAACTCTATTATAGCAATTCTATCATCGGATGCTTAGATATTGTCTATACGGAGCGTCCATCCGCAACCTAATGATTTCATAGGAGAATTTGTTGAGCAGGACGTTAAACAAGCGCTTCTCGGGAGGCAACCCGTGTTTCCTTTCTTTCTTTTTGCATTTTCTTTTTGTTTTCCCTTTTTCGTTGTTTTGTTAGGATTTATTTTGCAGATGAAAGAGTTTTTGAAGAATCTATAAAGACCTTCCTTGTCATGTCCAAAAGACTAGCTTGGGGGAGTCCGCGCTGACTAGTAAGCTTCATTCTTCTTTCATTTTTCTTCTTCCCATTAAGCATCTCGTTGCATGTTTAGTCTTTGTGCTCACATTGAGGACAATGTGATGTTTAGCTTGGGGGAGGGATTGCATTTTCCCATTTTGCATTTTAGTTGTTTATAATTTTCATATTTTGAATAAAAGAGAAAGAGAGATTTTTGAGAAAATTTTAAAATTTTGAACACAATTGAATGCTTTTCATGCTTTGCTTGCTTATTATGCTATCATGTTACATTTCCCAAACTTAGAGCTTTCAAAAGATAATGGTTCAATATTTATTGAATTGTGCATACATGGGGAAGTCTTGTACACAGTAGGCATGGAATGAATCTATAGATGAGTACGCTTGATCTTGACATTTGGCAAACTACATATATTGTAAGGTAGAACCTCCTTAGACTGGTACATCTATACCCAGTCTCATTTAGGTGTGTGTAGTTCTCCTTGTGATGTGTGTCATGTCAAAACGTATAAGTATGGTTCTCATTTCATTTCTATAAGCTTTGCATTCATGATTCACTAAGATTTGAAGCCTTTTTCACTTTAATTTGCCCCTCAAAATTAGCCCCTTCATACAAATGTTTCACAAAAATAATAGCTACAAATAAAAACTGCCTACCTTTTGAGCTAGTAGCTAGACTATGGTGTATAGGTGCTCTCTTTTGAGAAGATTTGTTCTTATCTGTCAAAGTGAATTTGGAGAACGAAAAAGTTCAAAAAGTGATGTTATGTTCAAAAGAAAAGAAAAGAAAAATGAAAAAAATCAGAAAACAAAGAAAAAGAATTAAGAGAAGAAGTATTGAGTATCTCCTCAAAATGTCAAATCAATAGAAGGAGTTTTACCCCTGTGTTTCGTGTGTAATAAGCCAAATCGTTACTTCTGGCTTCGTTATTCGTCTTTTGGAAATTCATCGAAAGTTTGGATTGAGTATTCATTTATCATTGGTCAGTTGCTAGCTCATTCTAACCTTCACATTGACCATAACTATTTGTCCACCTTTCACCCATTTCCCAAAGCCTTCTTCTTATTTTCCGGCTTCTTTTCTATGTGCATCATGATCTTTGACTTGTGTTTTGAATTGTTTACCATATTAGACTGCGGACACATTTTCATAAGTCGTAGATAGGTGAATGTCTCAAAAACATTTACACATAAAGAAATCATCTTTTACATATAATGAGTGTTCGAGTGTACGGTGAGAGTCCATCTGTCAAAAGATCATGCAAGAGCCGAAAATTCTATAATGAAATTCTTTGTGCTACGCCGTTATGTAAATCTCAGCCATGTTTATGTATCATTCTTGCCCACGTTGTTTTGGGTTATGATTCATTATGTTTTCAAAGTTTTACGTTGAGATTTGTTTCTTGATGGTATAGAAGCCAATGCTTGCAACCTTGGCCTGGTATTGTTTGTTATGTTTGCTTGAGGACAAGCAAAGGTTTAGCTTGGGGGAGTTTGATAAGTGAATATTTATATGATTTTAACCCCCATTTTAGCTCGGTTTTGTATGTCATTTGTGCTTTGTTAAGCCATTTTATGAGCTAATATCGTCTTCTAGGCGAATTCCTGTGTTCTAACCTATTTTGTAGGGAAAGTGACATTTCTACGCCCTTTTTCTATATTTCCGAGCATTTGCCTAGAACCCGACGATTTGAAGAAGAAAGCTTGACCAAGTGAAAGGCATTTCAAGAAGGTTCACTAATTCGAAAGAGAGAAGGAGTAAAGACAGTTTCGTAGTTGTCGGAAGATCAATCAATTAGGCGGAAGAATTCATCGCCTTGCATCAAACCCTATCAACAAACCCGATTGGAGAGGTCAAGGGGGATGATGGAAGTCAAGTCAAAGCAAAGGAAGATGAAACGTTAGTCAAGAGCTTCTAGATGTCCACTTACCCGATCGGGTAAGTGTGTACCCGATCGGGTATCCTTGCTGATTCGAGAAAACGGCTTCAACTTCCTATTTTTGTCCTATGTGTTTAATGCTCGACCTCTTCTCCACGAAACCCTAATGCTATATATAGATGCTCCAGCCCCTCTTCTCAAAGCATATCTCACACAATCATCCATACAACAATCTTCTTACAAATCCTCTTTAGAATAATCTTTTCTTTTCTCTTTAGTTTAGTCTTTCTAGTTTAGATTATTTTCTTCTTTTGTCTTTTGTTCTTAGTTTATTTATGTCCATTTCATATCAAAACATTAGTTTAGTTCAATAAGAATTTCAATCTTTGTAGTCTACTTTGTTGGGTACAAGTATTGTAATTCAAGGAACGATTGTTCTATGCAAGGGATTTCTATTATTGTTATCGCTTTCGTTGTTGATCGTCACCTAGGTACTTCTATCCTATCTTTTATTTAATGTCTTTTCTGTT
>JAIUZE010071860.1:0-13566 GCA_022085475.1 Heliosperma pusillum | reverse complement strand
ATTATTTCATATGTGATAATGGCATTCATTGTTCGAGTTTTATTTTAAACTCTTTTATTTAGTTTGACTAAATTTAATACTTTGTTTATCCGAATAGATTGTTGGAACCTATTCAAGTGAATAGGACGAACTTAGTATTTTGTCCCTAGTCACTCAATGAGGTGACGTCTCGAAATGACTAGATTGTAAGTCGCTCGATGGTTGGTTCAGCACCATGGGGTCATGGAGATGATTGGTCGTTTACAGAGACAGACTGTATGACACTCTGTCGGACAGTGACATTGTAGAGACCCTTAAATCAATTATTTGATGCCTGGTCGTGGCAGGGTCTTCTATCTTATTCCTATAAGTCGATTCTTTTGAATGGCGACCGTCTATCTGAGTCGGTGCAGTTTCCGATTGGTTTTGGTTGATGTTCTAGGTCGTGCCGTAAAAGGAGGCCGATGGACTTCTTCTGGATCATGGTGATCTGCATCATACAGAGTAGATGGATCAACATGAATTGTCCACCCACGTTGGGTAAAACATCTTTAGGCCACTCGAGGAGAAGTTACTGTAAATGCGTGGCCACGCTCGGAAAGAGATCTATGGTAGATTTTCCGGTCAGACAGTTACTCTCCCTATCGAGAAAACCACTCTAGATATTGTCAATCACAAGTGCGACCTGAAAGACACCTTGCGTTGAGTAGGAGATGTGATAAAAGAGACAAGAGAATTGGTGACGCACACTTGTGTCAGACAAGTGGGAGATTGTTGGAGTAGGTGTCCTCCACAATAGTGCGCCACATAATAAATCTTATTAAGGAATATAATTGGGATATTTATTGACTATATATATGATTAGTCAGTTGATTAACGTAAATCAATAACGGTTGGCTGACTAGAGTTTGACGTTATTGTCGTTTGACGGCGGTGATCAACTGATCCCTTTCGGTCACACCTAAAGGATTAAATCCAAATAGTAACTAATTATTTGTATACGATACAGTTAATTAGTACATTACATATATTCGATATGTATGAGAGTTAATTGTTAGAAATTGAGTTAAGAACTCAAATTCAATTAAGTTTATTTTTCAATTATGCGATAATTGACTAATAAATTTATATCTTATTTTTATACGATTAAATAAGATTTAACTTAGTAATTAATCGTTAAATTACTAAATTAGTTGAGGTTTTGAGATAGAGGTAATTAGTTAATTATATTTACAAGGAGTTGTAAAATAAATTAACTAAGCATTGTGGGACCCATTATATATTGATATAATGGTAGAATATTACTTAAAATGTTAAGTACATATTATTCATTTATTTGTTTCATATAATTGTTATATGATCAATTAAACACTTAATTATACAAGATAATTAAGCATATGATTAATAAGTATTTGTGGTACAAATATCAAAAATCAAAATGGATCAAAATGAGGCTCACATGGCCGGTTGGTTTGTAGTTGTTGGTGATGATGGTTGTTCTTATTCACACTCACAAGCAATATGTGCTTATGACATGAATAGTAAACATGAAATCATTTTATTCACTACAACACATTACCACTTTGCATGGCAATAAAATAAGAAGAAAAAATCACTATTTTGTGATGTTCATAACCGGCCCTCATGGCTATAAAAGGAGAACAATTGTTGTTCATTCCTTTACTAGTTCATTCTTGTTTATTTCATACATCTCTCAAAACTAATCTTCTCTCTAAAACTCTCATATACTAATATTTACTAAGTATTACTAGTGTAGTAATATAGTCTAGTATTAGTAGTATTATATCTATCTTATTATCTAGTTAATAATAAGGGTAGATTATTTGGGTTAATCTTGGTGCAACTTAGAGGAGATCTTCTACTTTGGAGATTACTTGTGTTCAACCATATTTGTAGCTCAAGAACAACAAGAAGGAGTTCTTGTTGTGCCCTTATATTTTCCATATCAATGTGAGGAAATTTCTTCCTTTATATAAATGTCTTTATATTTGCATGCATGTTACATAGATCATTATATACTAAATTAACAAGTAATTTAGCAACTAATTAGAAGAGTCTAATTAAGGTCTATGGACTTTCACCATTTTCTTAGGATAAGAGTGTTTGAGGCTTCGTTTGGTTCAGGTGTCACAGTGGGTATAATTGTTGCATCCAGATTGTTTTGTGAGGGTGATTGTGGATTAGTTTCTATTTGATTAAGTTGCTCACTTGCATCCTCATTCCCCCAGGATGAGCTAGCATCATCTTGAGATGAGGGAGGATTAGTTCCCCCGAGTTTTGGCCAGCTTCATCATGCAACAGTGGCTCCGACTGTTGCTCAGCCTCATCAACTACTTGATCCATATTATGACGTATCATCCCAATTTTGAAATCATCATCCTCCACTTCTTCATCAACCTGTTCATTTAAGACAAAGATACTAGATTCGTAAAATATTACATGAACGCTTTCTTCCATTTTCATAGTTCTCTTATTGTAAACTTTGTAAGCTTTACTATGGTACGAGTAGCCAACAAAAACTCCTTCTACGAGCATCAAATTTGCCAAGGTTATCTTTGCCATTGTTGTGAATGAAGCATTTAATACCAAAGCATTTTAAATGTGAGATGTTAGGTTATCTACCTCGTAGTAACTCATAAGTGGTTTTGTTAATGATTTTTCTTATCATGACTCGATTGTAGATGTAACAAGAAGTGTTAACAGCTTCGGCCCAAAAATTCCTTGGCACTTTAGAACTAGTAAGCATGGTCCTAGCCATGTTAGGTTCATATACCTAAACTTAAGACATTTCTTAAGTAATACTAATAAACATTTTAATTAGCTTGAAAGATCTAGTTACATGCAAACTATATTAGTCGAAATTAGAGAAGAAGAATGTTCCTCACATTGATGTTATTCGAGTATGGGCACAAGTACAAGAAGTACAAGACACCTTCTTGTACTTGTACTTGTTCTTGAGCTTAAGGATATATGGATGAACTTCCTAGTTCCAAGTATATGAACTCTCATTGGTGATGCACCTAGACTATCCTTAATCACTTGTATATTGTTACACTAGAACAGCTAACAAGTACCCTTAGAACCATGTCAAGAAACTTGAGATTTCTACCATAGACCATCCGAGTTTAATCTCTTAGAATAAGTTATATGAAACTTCTTAAGTTTCTTAACTTATCTTATTTTCTAGTGAGATGTATTATGAATAATATGAGATATGATCAAGTGAGTTCATAAGAGGAAAACATCCTCTTATTTGAACATAAATAACCGGCCAAGAATGGGGAGCAATGAGCATGCTCATTACTTTTTGTCTAAACAATGCATTAGGGTGGCTATAGGATTTAGGCTACTAATCATTTTGCTTAATCTTGATTAAAACAAAAGCTAAAGCCTAAACCCTACCCGACTCCTCATAAAAATGGTGCACCCATGTTAACATGGGTGTCCATTTTATTTTGTGATTTTGTCAATTGTCACATATGTGATATGTGACATGTGACATGTTATCATATAACATAAATATGTATTTAACTAGTTTAAAATACAATTTCATGTCAAATAAATTAAACATAGCACTTTAAGTAAAAATTTATAATCACATATATATAAAATGGGTCATCTCATATTTGATTGACATGATATACAACTAATTGTAATTATGATCAATCAATCATGCTTATCTCAAATGTTTCATAATTTAAGCATTCTAATATAACAATTATATTATTGAAACTTATTTAATCATATTACAATAAGATATTCTCACTTGTAAATTTTTTCTGTTTAAGGGATTAATTAATCTGTATCAATATATAATTAATTAACTTTCTTGATTAGGGAATCGTCCTTTCGGTGTGACCTCAAGGGATCAACTGATCACCACCGTTATACGACAGTAATGTCAAACTCTAGTAAGCGAATCATTACCGATTAATGTGGATCAGTTGACTATAATGTTAATCATCCCTTTGTATTCTTGTTAATGAGATTTAATTAAGTGATCGCATCATTGTTGAGGACACTTACTCCAACAATCTCCCACTTGTTCGCAACAGGTGTGCGTTACCAGTTCTCTTGTTCTATTACAATCTCCTACTCAATGCAAGGTGGCTTGCAGGTCGTACTTGCATGTGATCATATCTTGAGTGGTTTCCTCGAATTTGGAGAGTAACTGACTGACCGGAATTATCTACCGTAGATACCTTCCGAGCGTGGCCACGCATTTCCAGTTCACTACACCTCGAGTGGCCTTGAGATATTTATTAACTCTCACAAGGGGTTGGACAATTTCTATTGCACTATTCCCTTCGTACATTCACAGTCCTTCATGACCCAATAATTTGTGGGAAATATCGGTATATTTCAACATGAAATTTAAGGATTATAACGAAATTATAATATATGAAATACGACTCATAAACGAAAATCATAAAGATTAGAATCAACCTTTGGTCCTAGCAATATGGCCTAAGAACAAATATCGAGATCGATATTCTCCTAATTGTTGCACCCAAGATGCTCTGAGATATGCCTTTTCTTGTGCTAGAATGAACACCAAAAATTACTGCTAATTTTTGTTGTGAAAAGTTATGATGGTCATGTAGAGGAGAAGAGTTTATATAAAACTCTCCTCCTCTCCTCTTTTGGCCGTGCAAGTAGTCTAGTAGAGGGAGGAGTTCCCTCTTTTTCTTCTACTTGTTTTTGGTAAATAGAGTTAAGATATGAGTCTTCCCTCTTTTATTTATTGAATGTTTAATATGTGTATGTATTATTATTGTCATCTATGTTGTCACATATTAGTAAGTCCATACAACATTTTGTAGTCGATTTATTAATACCGGTCTGACATCATTTATTATGACAATATCGTATATTTATAATTTGTTAATTAAATATAACAGTTTATATTTAATTACGAATTAACATTTAGTTCGTTTAAGCTTACATTATTTAATCGTATTAAATAATTACATTATATACATTAATTAGATATAACATTTTATATTCAATTACGAATTAACATTTAATTCGTCTCAGCTAGTATTATTTAATCGTATTAAATAATCGTATCATCATTACATTGACTAACCTTTTAGTCATATAATCGACTAACCTTTTAGTCATATAAGGCATCAATATGATTATATTATTTATATAATCATATCTCTCAAACACATCCTTTAGGTGTGACTTTTAGGGACCAGTTGATCACCGCCATTAAAATGACAATAACGTCAAACTTCTAGCAAGCCAACCGTTATCGATAAACGTTAATCAACTGATAAGAATACTAAGTATACCCTGTGAACCTGTAAGAGTATTATACACGTTATCACACTAACTGTAGAGGACACTAGCTCCAACATAATTGCCCATTCACCCCTTTTTATAGAATGGCTTGGGCAAAAATCAAAGCCAATCAGAAACTATGTCGACTTGGGCGAATAGTCTCAAGTCTACATAATTGACTCAATAAGAGTACTATAGTAGCTCTCGCCACGACCAGGCTTTATGAATTGCCAGAACTTTATAAGCGGTCACTGCCCGACAAAGTGTCCCATACAGTTTGCCTATGTGATCGACTAGTCATCTCACATGACTCTATGGCACTAGATTTTGCCATCAATCGCATCACAGTCTAGTCACTTTGAGACGTCACCTCATGTAAGCAACTAGGGGCCAAGGCTATGTTAATCCAGTTCACTTTAATAGGGTTCTGATATGCTAAAATACGGTGTCGTTAATTCCACAAATTAGCTAAGTCAAATAACAATTTATAAAACCAAATCTAGACTCAAACCATCCTAAATAAAAGGGTAGTAAGGGTAAGAAAAGGATCGAACCCAAGGGAAAGCGGTATTAGCTAAAATAATCTAATCTAGACTCTTGCAAAAATAACAATTGGCAAACTAACAACTCTAATCACAAATTAAGACACTAATTACTAATTAAGAAACTAATCAAAACAAAGACTTAAACTAATTACAAACTATGATATTCACAATGGAAAACATGTAGATAACAAATAGGGAGAGAGTTTTTCATGAGAAAATGATAATCAAGCCTAAAATTACCAATAACAACTAAATACTCAAAGATTCAAATATGGAGAAATAACTTAGTGCAATTATCCCAAGTTCCCCCACAATTAACATAGTAAAGACCCTTCTTTCCTTCCTTTCTCTAATTATCTATTACAAACTTCTAAGAACTAGTCACCATGAATTAAACCATCCATAAATGACTCAATACAACTAAACCCACACTTATTAAACTATAAACATAAATAAAGATGCAAGCTTTAAGCACAAAACCATAGAAACATGCTAGAATCATGTAATAAAACATTAAACCATGTCCTAAATACACAATAACCCAAATTCCACTCAAAAGATTCCAACTTTTAAACCAAAGTTACAATCTTTCAAAGTTGCTTCAACAAATACCAAGACAAATCAACCAAATTTATCAAGACAAAGCAATTTAATCAAACAAACAATTACTAAGATGGTTAGTCTCAACAACCATTCATTTAACAATGAAATTCAAACAAAGGAAAATGGAATTAAATAGAGAAGGAAGGATTAAAAAGGTCTTACAATGCTAAAAGGGAAGAACTTGTTCAAATTACACTAAGCAAAAGAAGATTAGCTACCCATAGTCTTCATATTACAACCAATTTCTAAGTAAAAACCCATTACAAGAGCCAAAGTTTTAAGAACAAAAGTAGAGAAACCTAAGGAAAATATATTGTTGTATGTTGAATGCTTCATGCCCTTCTCTCTCTTCAGATTTCTTCTTTTATACCCTTGGTCCGCAAACCTAGGGGCCTTGAAAGGTGGGCTTCCAAAAGACAAGACGAGAAAATGAAGAAAATCCATGCTGAGAAAGGACGCATGCTGCGTCGTGCTGACGCAGGCTGCGTCGTGTGACGCAGGCTGCGTCGTGTGACGCAGGCTGCGTCGAGCACTGCCCCTTTTTTCCCTTGTTTTCCTTCTTGACTTTCGTTGACCCAAGTATATTTGACCCCGCCTTGACTTCCATTGACCCATTGGGCTTGGTCTTCATACCTTTGTGATTCATTGCTAGCCTACTCCAATTTCCGGGTTTTTGGGTCTCGGGTTTTCGGGTTTGACATTCATTGACTTTCGGGATTTGACTCTCAAAATTGACTTAAAGTACTAAATACTAACATTATTACAAAAACTAAAATTAACATAAAACAAAGCTAATGACCCGTAAAAAGTAGAACGAAAGACTCTAAAAATTACTACTAGACACGACAATATTTGACGTTGTCAGGTTCAAAGTTGTCACTACAACCTATTTGGATATAACAAAGCACAAAAATGAGTTTTAGAAATTCAAACGGTAAATGTGATTATCATATATGAATAATCAACACAATGTTATTGCTTCATATCTTATAATCTAAAGTGTATAAGATCCATAACACTTCATGACCATCTTGTCTAAATGCAATAAAAGCTTGGATAGTGGATATACCATGCATGTATCCATTTATTCCAACTTCATGAATTGCTTTTTCTTTCCATTAATCGTTATTCCCAATAACATGAATTTATCTAAGTACATCACTAGACCTTTATCTAGTGTTGGGCTCTTTAATCTTGAAAGATGCTCCCACTTGTTATTATGATAACCACGTGATGGGTATCTTGGTGGAAGGCTCTACTTATTAGATCCTTGTAATCCACTTCATCCTCATCATTATGTACTAAGACTCTATTTGTAGAATTTTCAATGATTGACACTTCAATTCTCCCTTTTATTTATTCGCTTTTAATATAACAAAATTTTAGCCTTGGATTTTGTCAGATCCTCTATAGGTTTGGAAACTTGGGTTCGTGTGACACTTACCATACAACTAAGTTATTATTACCAAACACAAGAACAAATTCATAGTTCTCCTCGAGAATCTCATGGACATTCTTGAAAGCTATCCAATGACTCTCATGTGGATTGATTTTTTATTGACTTGTCATGCTCCAAGCATACAACTCGTCAAGGTATGTGCATATTTTGGCATATATGATTGGCCTAATGGCGGAAACATTAGCAATCATGTGTATCCTCTCTCATCTATCACTATATATTTTGGATACCTACTCCAAGTCTTTCATCTAGAAATGATTTCCCAACCACTCCTCCACGGAAGGCAATGTCAGTACGTCATTCCCAATGACCAATATGTCTCCTACATATGAGACATGAGAGATATTCTTGCCTCAGATACAATATGCTTCTTCCAAGTCTTTCATCTAGAAATAATTTCCTAAACATTCCTCCATGGAAGGCAATGTTAGTACATCATTTCTAATGATTACCAATCCTAATGATTGATATGTCTATTACATACAAGACATGGAAGACAATGTACTCCCACTAAACTTAATGTCCATACATGATGATTTTTCACTCCCACTAATTCTCATGTACACACATGATAGATCTAGCTCCCACTTAACTACATGCATAAACATGGCTCATTGACAATTCGAGGAAACCATTCTCTCTTGTTATGCTAAGAGTGCTCTCTTAGGATCACACATTGATCTCCTAAGTTTTTGTACGACAACGTGTCTACTTCTAAATGCCCATTTAGAAAGGTAACTTTTAAAAACCCTTTGTCATTTGTCATACATATACGTGGTGTAGAGGCAATTTTCTTGGGTCTCAAAGATGGTTATATTTTAACTTATATATAATACTTTACAATAAAGTTTTATTCATCTTGGGGAGGTCCAAACCTACCCAAGTGAATTCACTTATATAGAATCCATCTTAGACAACATGGCTCTTATGTAATAATTTTAAAATTAGAAATGATAACCGCCAACCCATAGATCATAGTCTTATCACTTTCAAAAAAGTAGATATTTTCACTATAAGTTTCCAACCTTGGATGACTTAAGAACATTTTCTCTTGTCTTTGTTTGTGGCATTTTTTCTCCCTCTCTATTCTTTAGTAAATACACTTATTTACGTGAACGATATCACCATGAGCCACAAACAGTTTTGTTTCTTTAGGTGTAAATGAGAAAATTCTTCTAAGGATAGCTTCATAAGCTTTATTCCTTAGTCACAAACAGCTTTGTTCACCAGGTATAAGTGGGGTATGATGCTCGTATTAACTCTTAGTAACTTTGAGCGATCTATAGTAGACATATTTGTTTAGACTTTAGTATTCTAGCTTCTCTATAGACTCACTCTATTTAAGCAAGATACTTGGACTCTAATCCATTTCTTGAACAAATTTAGGATTCTAACCCTGCCATAGCTGGTATGGAGTCTAATTTGCGTTTTAAAGATCTTATCTTGTGGCTTTATATGAATTCTAAATCTCCAAGTGTGAGTTCGTCAACTCACTTTGACTTATGCAATTGACCTTTCTTATTCCAAATAAGTTGTGACGTCTAGTCACAATCCAAGGTGAGAATCCCATCCTTAACTTTGGTTATTCATAATGATCCAATCATTGTATTCCTCATAAGATCAATTTAGTCGTTATAATTTATGTTTCATGATACTAACATTGCACGATGAAAAGGTTTAAGAACATTAAAACAAATTCCATAGACATAGTGACTTGGGTTGAAAACCAAGTCACCATCCAAATACAACCATTGTTCTAAGGAATTCAAAATACTTTCTATGTCAAAACATGGAAAAGAAAATAGTTCAACAAACCAACAATCAAAATGCAATAACAAAATAGAAGACAAATAGGAAAATATCGTCAAGCCCATCATAGGTCTCCTCTACGTGGTGGCTACCCTAGCTTCCTCGTAGATCCTCCTAGGCTTTCTTTGCCTTGTCTTTCGTCTCATGCCCTAAATGTGATAAAAAAGGGTGGTGAGAATCACAACTCGTCTCAAAATACCAAAGTTGATATGAGTATCAATAACATAAATTTTGGGAAGAACCATTACCAACAGGAAGAGCCCGTCCAGCTTTGATGTCTCCCAAGTACTTTGAGCAATTACGCTTCCAATGGCCCGTGCCATTACAAAAATGACACTTATCTTCGGCCACGGCTCCCTTCTTGCCTTTTGAAGAGCTATTCATAATAGCTTTTCCATTGCCTTGATAGAAGTGAATGGGCTTGCTTCCCTTGTTCCCTTTGCCTCCACTTTTCTTGAACTTCGCCTTTGTAACAACCCGAAATGTACCCTATTTTTCTAGTGAAATATTTTACGAATACTTTTCAGCATATTTAAGTTTTTAATTTAGAATTTATTATTTCAAGTCGAATTTTGAATTTCCGAGTTCGTATTTGGAATTTCTGCGAGATTCCATGAGAATCCCGTTTTAAGTCGTCTTTGACTTTTCTTGACTTTTAAGTCGTCTTTGACTTTTCTTGACTTTTTAAAGTCGTCATTGACTTTTTTTGACTTTTAAGTCGTCATAAACTTTTCTTGACTTTTAAGTCATCTTTGACTTTTCTTGACTTTTAAGTCGACTTTGACTTTCGTTGACTTTCCCGACTCGCCTTGTAATTTTGAAGACCGAAATTTTATTTAAAAAAATAATATTTTTAATTTATTTTTATTTAGATTTATTAGAATTTAGGATAATTTAATAAAATTATTTTGAATTATTCGGAATTATAAGTAAGGTTTTACGGTTTAAACCCCGAACGTCATAACTATTCCAGCGATCAACTTAAGTCCCGAAACCAAACCCGAAACCGACTCTGCATGAGTCACAGCCCCATGTCACTTTTTTTCCACTCACTTGAGATATTTTCATTTTTATGATTTAACTAATAATAATATCTAAGATATTTACAACTTTATCGATCCGTCAGTTTAAATTACGCAAATCGATAAATCAGACCCGATTTCTTTGATGAACCACACGGCTCTTCTTCCTCTCTTAAAGCTTGATATTTTCCTTTCTTTTCATTATAATAACATAATATCTTGATATTTAGTTTAATTAACTTAATCTCTAATTATATTTAATCAATTACCGTAATATAATTATAAAATCCGAGTCAATTCCGTAACAACAATTTCAAAACCCGACTCATTATTTTCTCTATAAACACACGACCCTCACCACACTTACTCACTAACAACTTTTCATTTTACAATAAATCAAATTAAGATCAAATTAACACTTTCTTTAATCGTTCTTCATCGTTCTTCGTCGTTCTTCATCGTTCTTCGTCGTTCTTGAGCCAAATCGTCATAAAACCTTCATTTCTTATTCAAATCCGTCCTAACTTATATTTCTAGAATCTCCTCTTCGCTCTCCATCTTCAAGTACGGTTTATTTTCAATTCCGACAAAATCGTTTTCAACCCTTTAATTTGGAAAATCAAGTTTTTAATTCTAATAATGTTTTTCTTGTCATTTCTTATAGGGGAAGATTTTGAAGACGAGTTTGGAAACTCGTATATTTTGGGTGAAGATTAGTAGACGGGTTTCTTGTTTCTTTAGTTCTTATTTTGGTGCTAATTGATTTTTGTGCTAGCTAAGGTAACGATTCCGAGTTACTCGACGAATAAATGTTACATACTTTAGTTGTTGTTTATGATTTACGGTTTTAGTTAGTAACATGATAAGTAGTTGTTATTATTATGTTTTATGAATTTATAGCATGTTTTGTGTTCTTGACATATTTGGATGATTTATTCATAATCATGATTTTGGTATGATGATGGTTTAATTGGTTGTTAAAATGGTTGTTTGTTAATTAAAACATGTTGGAATTAATTAGGTGTTTGTTGTTGTTGGGGCCGTGAGAAATGGCTGGAAAAACCAGCCCAAACCAGCCCAAACCAGGCCGTTTCAGGCCGGTTCAGGCCGGTCCAGCCCGGTCTGGATTGGTCCGGGATTTGTCCTTTGGGTTTTTGTCGATACTTGATTGTTTTGTTGTTGTTTTGACGGGTTTTAAATATGTTAAGCATGCGGGAAATATTAAGAAACGGTTTTTAGAAAAGATAACCAAAACCGGTCCAAAATGAACCGTGGGTCCCCTTGGACTTGTGACGGTTTTGAGTATTGTTATTTTATCGTGTTTTGTAATATTTAGCAAGTGGGAAATTTTAATAAGTAAATTATTTAATTAAAAGGTTTTCAA
Source organism: Heliosperma pusillum (assembly GCA_022085475.1). Lineage (NCBI taxonomy): Eukaryota > Viridiplantae > Streptophyta > Magnoliopsida > Caryophyllales > Caryophyllaceae > Heliosperma > Heliosperma pusillum. The sequence continues at coordinate 1,455 of JAIUZE010071860.1, read as the reverse complement.
TATATTATTATTTCTCACATGTTAGAAATTATAATACGTGATTGTAGTTTAATTTTATATCCTTTAAGTCAAGCGGGTTTTCGCATGAATTTATAATAATTCACATGTTAGAAGTTTTAATAAAATAACATGTAATGAATATGTTGATTTTTATGTCTAAGTCTATGTGGTAAAGACTCTGTTTCTAGCCGTTTTGACCAAACGGGTTTGGTCAAACTAAGATCTAGTCAGCCCCGTTTTGACTGATGACCCGTCGCGGGACTCGGGTCAGGGATTTGTCTTCAAGTAAGGTTTTATTTAATTATTGAATTAGCCTTAGTAGATATGAGGCGATATGATATTTGAATATGATTTATTTGCTATTAGTTACATGATAGGATGTTTTCCCGTGACTGTTTGATTATATGGTTGGTGTCGTGTTGACTAAGTACCCATAGAGAATTATGAATATATGGCGTCTTGACCATCTAATTCAAATGAGATCTTGGACCATGGAATTGATAGGCTTACTATCTTTAACGAGCATATGGAGTTTGCCGCTTGATAGCTTTTGTGTTCCCGGCTTGATGGATCTTCAAGTCGGGGCATGGCTGCCATGGTTTCCACTTTGGGAAATGGAGCCAGCTTTAGGACTAGCCAACCCTTTGATGGATCTTCTTAGGGGTACTCATGTGATTGTATCATGGGTCTTGGATGCGATGGATCTTCGCATTTCTCTAGGTCTGCGCAGTCTAGGTTTAGGGTTGAGTCGTATCTTGGACATGTTTCTGAGAGGAACCTCTGAGCTAAGATATGTGCTTTGGGTCTGGGCCATGTTATTAGTGTAACCGCTGAGCCTAGATGTGTGCTTGGTATTTGGGCCATGTTACTAGAGTGACCGCTGAGCCTAAATATTTAAGTATATCCTACCTCGTGGTATAGACTCGAGTTACATAAGTCTTCTATTGACTGTACTAAGAACTTATGCCTGTTTGTAGAAGTATTGGTCTTTCATGTTTGATGATTCTATGAATCTTAGAAGGTGAGATGCAAGCCGGCTAAGGTTGATAGAGTTTGGATTACCAGTTGTTAACTGATTCACATGATAGCTTGCATGAGTAGCTTAGCCTTCATATGATAGGTTATATGTTAGTTATTTGTTTCATAACATGATAAGCATATCATATATGTTAAAGTTTTGTATTTGCCATATACATTCCTTTTATGTTGTTCATGTTTTATTAAACTCGACATTTCGTGGCTGGGAGAACTCGGAGTTACTCCCCACTGACTGTGGCTTCCGTGTTTATATTTAATGCGGTTGGCAGGTTTGTGATGCATACTTGGGTACATTGACGAGCTAGCGAGCGAAGTATTACCTTGGACCTATATTCGGTTCTTAGGATTGTATATTATTATACACTCTTTAATTTCTGTATTTATACGGGAGATATGTCTCCCGTTTCAGATACTTTT